>CAXIVM010001340.1:0-30175 GCA_964035705.1 Porites rus | reverse complement strand
AGAAGAAGTTCCTCACCTTGGGGAAGTTTTCGTACTCCTCGTCGAGAGAGACTCGTGGCTGATATTACAATCATGAGTATGATGTTTGAATCAGCTGCTATAGTGTCTGTAAATGGATTCTTGTACTTATATCAATATGTTTACTTGACAAACAAGCCTCTGTTAACTTTGCTACAACGATTTGCTATTCATACTTCGGTTCAGCTTGTAATAGAGTGGTTTTTTACCAGTGTCTCTCTGGCGATTGAGACCCGTTTTCAGAATATAGCCGTCATGGCTGTCTGGCAAAAACGGTGGAAAAGACATATCTTGGTGGCAATTGTAAGTGCATTTCCAGTAGCCATCTGGACTGGTGCTAACCTCTTAATAATAGTGCATGGACGTTTCCACGAGTTGTTAAGCCAGACATGTAAAATGCCCTTTGCTTAAGAAAAAAAAACTAGTCACTCTTAAATATATATTCCTTTCCAATAGTTCCCGGTCAACGTGGCTTTGGGTTTTACTAGTAGAGAGAGCCCATTAAAAAGGTCTTTTATTGAATTTTTCCGTCTTTCATATTCCACGAAAAATCGCTTGTAACGACACCAAGATCCCTGATTGAAATGAACCTTTCTTCCTGACAGTTACTGGTTTTACTACAGAAACGGCAAGGAGAAGTTATTTCTTAGGTATTAAGAAGTCGAATATTCTTTATCCTCACATGGTCGAGAGATCTTTGATTGATTGATTACATTTTGTAAAGACAAAATTTTGTATTCAACAACTTACAAAAGATGGCAAGGATAAAACGGATTGAAATTGGGGTATTCGAAAATCATGGATGGGGGGATTTGGGGGTGGTCCGAGGGGACCGCGCCCCATCTTTTTCTTCGGAATTTTGTATAATTTTTAAAGAATTCTCAGTAAAATAAAGAAATAGTAAGTTTTTTGTTTGCTTGTGTGTTTTGTGTGTAAAGATCCGAAAATACATTGTTAATTTGTTCAGTGACCACACAACAGTTCAATAACCACGCCAGTAGTTCAATGACCAGAACAGTAATTCACTGAGAGAAGACTACATGCCGCTACGGGGGAAATAGCCACAAATACGTTAGATTTTTAACTGGTGAATCTATTCACGAGGTTATAGGGAGCTGCACTCAAGGTTGGTCGGTCGGTTGGTTGGCTGGTTGGTCGAGTGGTATAAACTTTCATTGTATGCAAATGAGCCTCGTGATGAGGAGGCGGTTTTAATATTTCGAGCGGTGACTTCGATGGAGCACGATTTTGGTCACGTTTTGGTTTTGTCACATTACATGCTCAGCCATGCGCATGCCACTAGAATTTTCCGATTAAAACCTGTTAGACGTCCGTCAAGCGGAGAGACGGCTGCGGCGCGACCAGCGGCCGAACCCGGGAGCGGCCGGGAGGAGGAAGAACAGCGATGAACAGCGGTTGGAGGCTATTTTTTGGGATTGTTGGAAAGAGGAGAAGCTGAGAAGCTGATGTTTTTAATGTTTGCAATGTTTGATGTGGTGCTAATTTGCTCCAGAAGGGAAGCAACCCGGAACCACCCTGAGGTGTCGCGTTCTAAGAAGATGCGAAGAGAATTCCACATTTCACGTATACGAGGTGAGCGTGTGAAGAGATCGAGGCATGGAACGCAAAAAGCCGCGCAAGAGCTTGGGGTATGGCTGCACATGGGCTGCAGCTTGTCAAAGACAGGATGTGTGCAAGTTGCTGTCAGTTTTGGATGGACAGCTTTTGGCAGACTTTATACTTTGACCTGCTGGTTGCTGTAGCCATTCGTGTTAGGTGTGTTTCGTTCCTCGTTTGTAAAAACGGTCTCCAATACTCCGGAATCCTTCAGTCGCTGGCTTTGGTCGGACACCACCGGGAAACATCTGGCCTATCCACTCGCAGCCATTCGCAGCCTAGCGAAGGCCTTGAGCGCTGCATCCCCTGAGAGGGTCTGACGTGCGCTCCAACTGAACAAAATCACACACCCCTTGACATTGACCATGAGAAGCGGACAGAAGTGCCAACCTTTGGAACAGCAGGAACAAACAACAGCTCCGGACCGAAAATTTCTACATCAACATGATTCATTCTTATGTTAGCTGACAGGAAAAGTTGCACCTTGTTGCCATTGCCCCCGGAGACAGCCAACACTCCACACCTGCAGAACCACTCCAAAAATCGCTTTAGACCCCTTCACCACCAATGGCTGTGCTGTGTTGGCCCATGGCCGTTTTCGCGTGCACGTGGCTGGAGTAAGACTTGGCATGGAGGCCTGGGGGCCAGGTTGATTTTGGCATGTCCTGTCCATGTATGCATGTATAAGCATGCATGACACTCCAGCCATGCCCTCTCAACCCTGCATGCAAGATTGGAGGCGTGCTGGCCTTGTTGAACAGAAGAGAAGGATGCCCCCTTAAGTTGTCAGGAAAAATAAAGCATTTGCACCAGTACGTTCGGCAATGTGAAGTTGTTCGGGAGTCTTTTGTCTATTTGTGCTTGCCTTGAAGCCGTTGGATCCATTTCGGGTCCTGAACTGATGGACTACCGTTCAAAGATGGACAGCATTTGGAAGGTCGTTTGGGACGTGTGATATTTTTGGACACTCGAAGTATATTATACTGTATACATACATCACCATCGACACGACATGCAATCTTTCTTGCTTGTGCACCTGCCCTTGATATGTACAGACTGGTGAATATAACCCCCCTCAGATTGAACAATCTCTTCATGTATCTTCATATGTTTGTTTCATTCTTTAAATCAACAGACAATTTATAGCTGGACATCCCACATGGGTGTTGGGGACGTGGGGGCTTGCTTGGAGTGACCGTGACTGCCCCACCCTGGAGGGTCCGGAGAAGCTCCGATGCTCCGATGGTTGCTGCGCGTAGTGCTGCTGGGAGTTCTTGTAACGCTCTGGTGGTGTCTCGGCATTGGTCGTCGTGCCCCGTTGTGGCCCCGGGAATCGATAGCCTGAGACTGAAGTCGAGTCGACCCCAGAACGGTCAGCTCCGACCTGTCTGACGAGCTGATCTGGGAACCTGATTTCTGGGAAGTTCCGAATACTTCCAGGGAGGTATAGTCTTTGGACTTCTTATATAGGGGTAGATGGTGGCAAGTAGTTCTGATCCTTTTGAGCGGATAGGGGTATGGCTGGTATGGATCTTCACAAGAAAACGGAAGCCTTGGCACTTGGGATATGGATTGTTCTTCTTCAGACACATGTCCACCTGTTCTAAATTCTATGCTTTTGGGGAGTTATACCCGAATGGTGTGCCGGAAACAGGACCTACACTGGGTGGATCAAGGGTATTCATGTATTCTCACTTTCCGGAACTCAAGGGGTCATGTTTGCAGTCTCGATCTTCTTTAAACAACTCCTTTCTCCAGCACCACCAGGTCGCTGATAGATGTATTTTCGAGCCGGTGGCCTTCACCTCTGAAAGTAGCTCTCATTGGAAGACTTGGACCGGAAGAGTTCCCTCCTCGCCTCCCGGGCCAACCATTTGGGGCTCCGAGGAATCCGCTTTGGCATGAGGTCGGGCTCCTCGGGGTCCGCTTCGGGTCGCCGCTTCGGTCGTTCGGTCTAAGTGTCGTTGCTTCGGACCTGTTTGCTTCGCCCCTCCCCCCTAAACAGAGCCCATGGTGGTGTGGCTGATGACCAAAGGGAACACCGTACACTACTCCTCAAAGCTCCCAAAGAACGTCCGACCTTCCCCCTGCCTGGTCAAGGAGGTTGGGTCGGGAGCCTCGGATCGGTCTCCCTTTTGGAGCGACCCGGGCCTGGTCGAAGAGAAGACCTCCATGCAACTTCAGACTTCTTTTTCCGGAAGCACAGACGAAAAAGGATGAAATAGGAACTGGATCGAGATTCCCCAAAGGAATCCACCATGGAACATGAACAAACCGTAGCAAACCCTGACCTCGTCGATGACGTTGTTGTTTTTTCCGCAAGAACCAGATGACGAGACCTCTCGTGCGCGCGATTGGATTCTGAACGATCTGAACAGGAGGATTGAACGTCGGTTAAACATAACCAGGACCTTCAGAACCTTCGACCGTCCTTGAGATCCCGGTGGCGGGTTGGTCACAACTCGTCGTCCCGAACAAAGATGGTCACGTAAACAGACTCCAATTCGAGGTCACGTACTGAAGGTCCTGGAAATTGATTACAGGTTCGAAACCCACGGTCTGCCCGGTCAAGATTAGATTCCTATCCCTATATAAGGCTCCGGTCGTACCTTGTGAGGTTCGGTGGAACTGGGGTTGGTTTAGAGCGTCCAAATTAATATCTTCTGAGGAGGTACTTGGAGCTTGCACTTCATGTCCCAAATTCTGCTGAACATGGGTGGCGAAGCGGGCGAAGTCATCGTGCTTCCCATGGTTTGCCGCGGCCAAAAAGCCCCCGCATCCTGGAAAAGGACTCCGGACTTCACCCGTCGACTTTTTGGTGTATTGAAGCCAAACCACGGCTCGGCTCACTGAAGAGTTCCCTCGCATGTTGAGATGATGCCTCCGGTGATGCCCGGAGGGACCACCGGATGGGACGCGAGCTGCCGCAGGTGCCACGCAACGTTCTGGAGGACTCCACCCTTGGCGTCGCCGTCAGGGCCGAGGTTGGTCGGGAAATCGAGGGAAAACATGGGACAACCCACCTGACCTGAGGACAGAGACAAGATGTTGACGGTGTTTTTACGTGATTCCTTCGATGTTCTGATATGTTCTGTGTGTTTTCTCTGAGACACCCGAGCATTGTGGACTTCGAGCCATTGCTCAACAACTGACAGGATTGGCTCGCCGGTTCCCGGTGAAACGCCCCAAGTTGGTCACACTCCTGACTCGCGGACAGCAAGTTGGTGCTCCGGTCTGACCCAGACACGACCTGTTTGGGACTGCCAGGACGGACTGCCTTGTCAAGCCAGAACCCCCAGTCAACCACCCGAATGGGGCGGCAGTCCGTCCTGGCAGTCCCAGACGGGTCGTGCTTGGGTATGTTGTGTCACCCGAGCTTGGACTTTGAGACAGCCACAGAGCATCACCTCTGCTCGCCGCTTTGCTCGCTGCGGCTCTCGCGGCTCGGATGCTCCAGGTGCCCAGATTGGAGGAGAACGGAACCTTTGAGGCGCGAACCTTCTGACAGCGCCGACAGCGAGGGTGAGGACAGTCAAATGAACTTGGAAGATAAGAAACATGTTTTTTCCTCTACCACTGCAGTGGTTTGCAGAATCCATGTTAGTCTTTGAGGTGGTAAGTCCGTTTTGGAGGAGCAGGCTCTTGAGAGGGTCCATGTTCTGTGTCAATGACCAAAAGTATGAACTATGAAATCATCTTGAAACACTGTTGTGGGCGGCGATCGATGGCATCGCCCAAATCTAGAAACCCAAACTGTTCCTGGCGCAGAAATTCGTGGCACTTGGTTTCCGAAATCCACCCCACACCATGGGCAAACGCACCACCACTCCGCCACTTCCCGCTTCACCGAAGCACCCCTCGCTTCACCGAACCCGGTGACCCTTTGGCCGTGGGCCAGACGGGCTCCGCAGGCGCCGAACCACACCCGTCGGGCGGAGGCGCACGGACGCGCTGTGGGGTTTCGCGCCGCGGAACGCTTCGGCTTCGGTTCTCTCCGAGGGATCGGAGGTCGTTGGTTTCTCCCGCTTCACCCGGCACGGAAAGGTATGGTTGGGATCTGGTGGGATGTGGGTCATGGTGGTTGTGATGAGGATGATCCATGTTAGGGATCGAGAGAAGGAGGAAGAGCGTGTGGGGATTGTGTGCGAGTTTGGTCAAGCTGTGAGGAGCTCCGATGGAGCATCACTTGGATAAGCTGTTGAATGGTTGCTTGGCGGAACATAGAATTGAAGTAACTTGGATTAACACGTGGTATAATCTTGGCACTTTGGTTGGCATCTTAGTTTGTATAGACACCATCCAACCATATCCAACCCATCAAGTTTTACCATCCATCCATCCTGGGAGGTGCCTTTCGTTGGTCTCTTTGAGTCTATGAAACTTCTCCATGTCAAGTTTCTCCTTTTTCGTGGGAGACACCCCTAAATCTGGAAATACCCTGGCTTGAACCACTATGAAATACAGTACGCACCATGAAATGTACCATGAAGAAGACACAACACAGTGGTCTGAAAGCCGTGTTTGGTGATTGTGACCCCACTTGGCGCACGTTTGGTCCACTTTTCTGTCCGGTGGTCTCAGAAACTACCCCAGTCTCCAGCCCTGTCTCGCCAGAAACCGCAGCGGGTGGAACGGAATCGCAGCCAGGCCGGACTGACGGGGCCGGTGGACTGAGCACAGGTTGGTCATGTGTTGCCTTTGTTTACTTCACCGGGGAGATTCCTCGTAAACTAGCGCACCTTGTTGCGCAACAGCTTAAGCTTCTTTCTTGAGAGAATTGATGTGGTCGTGTTTTCTGTGTTTTTTTTTTTTTTTTCCACGGCTGGTCAATGGAGTAGCCAGCCAGCAGCTAGCATTCACACTTCATCAAGATGCAGGCCTGGACAGTTGTATAGACGTTCTTGTTTGCATATCTTTTGGAAGCTAAGCGTTGGGATCGAAACCTCCTTAGAGTCCATATCCAAAAACTCGGACTGGCATTGATTTTGAAGAATGGAGAAAGGACACCCCTTTGCTGATCGCAACAAGATTTGGCCAGTCCCAAAACAGATGGTGTTTTGTTACGAAGAAAGTTCTCGCGCAGACATGTCGGGTCCTGAGCCGGTGAAAGCCTGTCTCTTCTGTGCCGCACAGATGCTTCTGGAGGAACGGGTCAAATGAAGACATGGATGATAGGCAGAGCCACGAACTGGAGCGAAATGGCCTCACCCCAGCACATGGTTTGCTTGTTCCTGGTTGCCACTTTAAAGTTACTTTCAACATGGAGACGGTGTACTTACTTCACCAAAGAGAAATCTCCATTACGAGAGTTTATTCATTGGTGGCTATGAGTAAGAGCTCTACCACGCGATCATTCACCCTGGAAAAGGATGCCCTTTCAGGATGCTCCTATTGAATGTTGATTTGTTGAATTTCTGCAAATTGTCAGAATTGTTTTAACAACATAATGCTGCGTTGGTTTATCACTGTTCTTTTGATTCCAAGTTGTTTGTTGTTTGCTTGGTTGTATGGCATGGCTTTGTACCAAAGCGCTAGTCATGCTGTAAGATACTGTAAGTAACATTAAGTTATATTGTTAGGGTGTTTTGATAATAAAACAAAAACAGATCTATATACGCAAACACAAAAATTGGGGAGCTGTGCTGTTCTTAATGCTGGTATCAATATTGTTATTCCAGGGAAGCACTGCACATTGTGAGCGTTCAGTGTGCGTGTATATCCTCCGACGTGGACAGTTGACCCAATATTCTACTGCCAGTGTCGTGTGTATCTACCACCGAAGTGGATAGTTGACCCGATATTCTCCTGTAAGTCATTTACCGGTGTCACTCCAACTTGTTTGCGTCTCCCAACCATCCGCACCTTGTAAGGCAGCTCCCACTTCCACTGAACGATTTTGCCATCAAACGCATTCAAACACCTGGTGAAATGGTGATGATCTCCACCAATTCCCCTTCACCAAGACACGTCCCTTGTGACACGTCCGTGTGGAGACTGTGCTTTTGCTGAAGACACATCCGACTTTGGGTGCTGAGTGCTGAGCTCTGCAGCATCAACCTTGCCTAAATCATACACTTCTGAGACGGTGGCTCCAAAATCCATTTGACCATCCACAATAACTAACTTAATAGCTGCTAAGGCGCTAGGGAAAACGATACTATTTCCTCCAGGCATAGGCAAAACAAAGAGCTAAATCACCCAAGTGGATCCAGGCAAACCAGTATAAGTGGTTCCAAAGACTTCAACCTTTGAACGAAACCCTGGTACCTTATATATTCTTAGTACCCAGACACTCCATGTACGGCATATATACGTTGGGGTGGTTTCAATGGGGTCAATGGGGAGGCATAATATATATATATATATACCTTACACGGAGTGTTTGGGGTATACAACTGGAATTCACTGGGAACTTGTGACATCGTTCCACGAATGACAGGATCACCCCGCCAACGTAAGCGGAAAGTGCTCGTCTGGACATCAGGGAGGTGCAGGCGCGAGAAGTGGAACTGCATTTCCATAGCCTGCACAAACCATAGCCTGGATATGCCTAGATACTCCGTTTTGCTCAGAGGAATTAGTATTTGAGATTGAATCATTGAATAGAACTGAGTTAGTTTGTGAAGCCATCTCAAGTGTATGCAAGTGTAATTGGTGTATATTTAAGTGTATATATATTGGTTGGGTCTATCTCATCTCTAATTCATTGGTCATGTGAAGTTATTTTCGTTGCGCGCTTCTTCTTGTAGTTTTTGCAAATCCCAAGCGACGTGGTTTAGGCCTGAGGAGTTTTGGATTCTGTCGGAAGACCAACAGGCTGTTCTCCTGTTTGCTTGTGTTTGTCAAGGTTTTCTCTATTTGTCAACATGGCATTTTAAAAAGCATCCCAACATCGCATTTTTTTTTCGATGCCAAGACCAACTGAATTGCTTGAAGACCGGCTTTCAAAAAGCGTCCCCAAGTAGTAGTCGTGGCACGGTGTCCAAGACATTTTCTACCTGGGGATCTACGAACTTCTATCTATGGTGCTCCGATTTCCTCAGGTTTGGTGGATAAACTGCCCCCTTGGCACCCCAACAACCTTCTTTTTCGGACGTGGGCCCAGGCTATGACAGGCTTTAACCAAAACTACGCCGCCCTTCGAGGACCGAAAGCTCGCTTTCTCGATCGCGAGGCCGCTGCACCTCCTCCACGGAGTGTGAGGCCGAGCGCTTCTGCCATCAGGATGATGGCGCGGGAGCGCGTTGGGCCGAGGATCGCGACAGGTGTTCACCAGTTTTCACGGAGAAATGCTTTACAGTCAATTTGAAATCACGGTGAGTGGAGTGAGTGGTCTACCACGTTATTAACTTCCGATGTTCAGAAGGACCAACATCGGGGGCCTGGCCACTTCACGTCACCAGGATGTTGGAGTCGCTAGAGCCACGTAGACTTGCGTTCGTTCGCGGAACGATGAGGTTCGCGAACGATGAGCAACAGCGGCCTACAAGGCCTACAAAGCCTGAAAAACGTAACGTCAACCGTCAACGTGAAGTGAAATTGAACCTTTCTTTGGTTCGTCCATGGATGCAGTCTTTATTTGTTTCGTCGCTAACCACTTGGACTTCGTCAATGCTTCTCCTCAGACTCTGGACATTTCACGAGAATTGGAAGAGGATCTCGCCCAAATGGCCTCTCAGTGCAACAAGACCTCAGGAGCACTCGACCTGCGAGCCCTTTTGCATCAGCAGCTATGGACGCAGCCACTGGGATCCCCGTTGTTCCGGCGGTTTTGAGAGCCCTCGCTCTCACCACCGGGCGGAGCCCTCGCCGGGCTATGTGGGCTGCAAGGGCATCAGAGATTTGAAGGTTAAGTTATGTTATGAACATCTTATTTGTTCAGACAGAAGCGCTCTCTGTGCCGGGTTGTTTGTGCACTCTTCCAAAGACACATTTTTGTTGGTAGACTTTTGCGTGCAAACTGTACCTCATGCCTTCTATGAGGATTCTTTCATACTGTCCCCTTGCTCTAGTCTTTGTCAGCATCCGTGCTTTTCCACAAGTTCCTAGACAACTGGAATCTGCCCAGAAAAAAAAAAAAAAACAAAAAGCAATTAACTTAAAAAGAGGCAACCCTTGTCTTGGGACCTTTGCTTGTTGGGATTCCCGGGTTAAATGCTTGTGATAGAACTGGTTCCTTTGCGCCCCCGCGAACGGAATTGTGCAGATCGTCTTGAAGCCAAGGTTCAAACCAAAGAGGTTTCTGCGTCCCAGACCGCGAATTCGAATTCCAAAGCGGCGAACGGGGCGCGAAACGGGGAGCGCGGCGTTGCGAGCTCGTCCATACACAACGAGTCAGGACATAAAAACGAGGGAATGAAGAACCAGTCGGGCCAAGAGAAGAATTCCGAGACCAGACAGCTGGAAGCAGAAAACCAGTCCAGACAAAGACAAGAGGTTCCAAGACTGGTTTGATGTATTTTCACCCGTTTGCATCAAAAAGAGACATGTTTTCTCGGACAGATGGAAGCTTCGCTCTCTCCAACCACGGGTTTTCAGCGTTCGACGTGTGCCGATGGGACGACGATGTGTTCGACGACCGCGATGGGACGAGATTCACGAGCCGAGCCGAGCAGGTTGGGTCCTCGCGTCGGATCGCTTCGCGAAGTCACCCTGCGAAGTCGGTCATACGTTCACCCTCTGATCGGAAAATACGCCTGAGAGAGAGAGAGAGAGAGCAATTCCGGCCTCTGACCGTCATAGTCCTTGCAACGAAGTGTGTTTGATGTTCATTTGCTGTTTGCGTAGAGATCATGTTGGAGATATGCTTGGTCTTGATTCCTCAAGTTCACCCAAAGTTAAAGTGTGTAAGAAACCATTGCAAAGACCGGTTGTTGATTTTATTGAACCACAGTTCTTAAAGCACATTGCTTTCACCCAATTCAGCAGGCCCATAGTAAAAACATCCTCCTTGTAAGGTTACAGATATCAGCCTGACCTTACCCTTTGTCAAAGAGTATCCCTTCCTTGTCCAACTCATTTGTTCAAGTAAACATCTTACCTTTGTTCACAACCCTGACAACCTGAAACTGAGGGTTGTGAAGTGTTTGTTTGCATGATGAGTCTATGTTTATTTTGATAATATGCACTTGATACCAATGTAACAAGTACTAACAATATGGTTGAAGTGGCGAACATGGTTCGTTTCTGGGAGATGATACAGAGGTGATCTGACTGGGGAGACCAAACATACGAAGAAATGTCTCATGTCTCGTGGTTGTTGGGGCCTTATATGCCTATACTATATGCAATTTTGGAAAGAAATTGTTTGTGTAAAAGAATGCCTTCAAACTGTGAATGTGTCTCCACATGGAAGGTTTGCGGGCAATACAAATGAAATGTAAAGTCGCCTCCAACCTGATAGCGATGGCCTGTGGTGCAACACAAGTATTGAATCTGTTGCCCTGTATTCTCAAACGGAAACTTTGACTTTTGCTCACCGTGCTCCTCTCTCTATTTGTTTGTTCTTTTCTGCGTTGGTGACTTTGACTTTCGCACATGGTTGGGTCGATCAACAAGATGAGTACTGAACATGCGTGTATGTCACACACGTTAGTATATACAGGGACTTGAAAATTGGCACCAAACAAGAGCTCCCCAGCCTAGCCATCATCAAGTGTGCCGCAAGGAGTGAGGGAAATAGACATAGACCAAGTGTTGAGTGATTAGGCCCAGACAGTAAAAGTACCAAAGAATTCACAGGGACTCAAAGCATAATCTTACTGATGCCTTGCGAATTCAGTTCCGCCGTTCAGACATGCTTCTTCCTTCGACCGTCGACCATGAATCATAAATAGCACACACAGCCTTGAGCCTTCGACCCTGAACCGAAGTCACTTCTTCTGAATTGGTGACCAGGGTGCGGATGTACAGCAACATCACCAGATGACCAGCAAGATCCCCACAGCCAGTGGAGTTGGTCAAAGCATAGAACTGCCAGAAAAGGCGTTTGAACCAGACTCATGTTTCGTGCTTGCAAAACCACTCGCGCATCAAAACACACACCAGGCTATATCTGCGAAGACGTCGCAGCACAGAAAAACCAAAGAGCCACGACGCAAACCACCTGAGGCGAGTTGCAGATGAAGCGCTGCAGTGGCTGTCTAAAGAGCTGTGGTGCGTGCCTTCTGCGGCAATTGGTCTTATAGACGGGTCTTAAACATATCCCCAACACTCCATGGGACTGGCATACATATGAATCCATACATAGAGTTACTTTCAGGGGTCAATCTAGGCATATTTTATACCATACATGGAGTGTTTGGATATTAAACGTGAAAGACTGCTTTTTCCATGTTTTCAGTCTGATTGTTCGGTTCCGATTCCCACTGTTGGAGCATTTGAAGAGGTTGATGGTCTTCATAAAGTCCCCAAAAAGGGGCTCCAACCACCGAACCTGAGGATATGGGGCGTTCGTTTCGCCCAATGGACATCTGTGACGGACTATAGGGGGACCACGATGGTGCGTTGCATGGACGATCCGACGCGATACGATCCGACGCGGCAGCTTCCTGCCGGTGGCGGAATCCGTTCTTTCCAACAGAATCCGTTCAGGCAAAGACTTCCAAACTGCGACCTGGTGATGTCTACTGCCGGCCGAACGCACCGCTTGCACCGGTGATGTTGAGCGCTCCGTTGGGGGATCCAACGGACCGAGCCCGACCGAGCCCGAGCTCGTCGGTCACCGGTGCGAAGGGCTTCGTCCGAGGCGATGCCATGGCTTCATCGAGGAGCGCAAGGCCTTGCGCGAAGGAGCGGAGCGTCCGGGGCGGAGCGTCCGGGGCGGAGCGTCCGGGGGATGCGGCAAAGACGTTGGTACACCATGATTCATCCCAGACGCGACCAATGGGGACTGCCATATACCTACATTGACCCCCCAAACCACCCCAATGTAGGCATATATGGCATACATGGAGTGTCTGGGCATGCACATGACGAATATCACGAGGCACTGTATGTTCCATGAGTGTCACATACGGCGGAAACTCCATGGGTTCTGTCGAGCTTCACTGTTCAACGTCCCTGGAGCTGTGTCAGAATGAGGAACAGGCTGTGTGTGCGTGTCGAAGAGAACGGTTTAAGTGTCAGAAGGGCCGTGCAAGAGGAACTGCCTCTAGTATACAATGTATTCTACTGGACCAGTTTTTGTATGTATATAAGTCTTCCTGAAGTCAGCCAGGTGCTTGTCCTCTCTGAAAGGCAAGTCATCAGAAGGTCCAATCACCAGGAAAAAAACAGTATAGAAAGAACCTTTGTATGGTTGAGATTCCCTCGCAGCATGTAGCCAGGGTGCAAAGCTCAGTCAGCCAGGGTGGAAAGCTTCCGGAAGGAATGTGTGGTTCCAAGTGAGGTTTGTTTGTTTTTTCCTAGAAGAGCCCGGGCTATTGTTATGAGGAAGTCTTGTCATGGCTGGTTTCAACCACGGCTCAGGTGAGGCGGATGCAAACAACACCTCTTGAAAACATGTTCATTAAGTCGAGCAGCGGACTGGACTGGCTACAGCCGGACTGGCAGCCGGCCGCGACAGCGACGGTGTGTGTGTTTGACATCGACTCCTTACGACATACGTCAGAGGAATCCTGGATGGGCCCAAGGGAATCAGCAAGGAGACTAGATCCGATCGAAAGAGAACCGAACCGAAAGGCCGGCCAATTCCTTGACAAAGATGAAACAGAATAGTCGCAGGCAGCTGTGCGAAGCGCTTGCTGCTTCGCAGCTGCCAGCAATGCAAGGCCACGTCGACGGCTGGCTCCGTTGTTCCAACGAGGGCGTTCCGTTGGGAATTCGTGGGGGCTGGTGATCGAATTTGTGGAGAGTCTACGCCCTGGTTCTGAGACCCACGCGGAAGCTGAAAACCACTGGGTTGTCCATGAAAATCGTTGGCCAGAAGGTCCATGGCATCAGGTTCCATGATCAATGTTGATACCAGGAAATTCCCACCGGTACCGGTGCCCCAAGAATTCTTCGCAAATCAATGTTCCCATCTTCCCAAATGAAAGCACAAATTAATGGAGCATTTGTCTCATGATAATTAGGGGCCATTCTCACCATGTTTGCCCATTTGAGTTGGTGGTTTGTGAAGTGCATCGATGGCGCTGCTTGGTTTTCATAGAGGGGCCCTCTTCCTGACCTCGGTCGTAACAGCCTACCTGGCACCGCCCTCTCGTCGACCGAGCAATCACCGCAGGAGGCGTGTCAAGAGCTCCCAGAGGAGATGCCCATCCGCTTCCCAGAAGATGAACCGACACTCGCCCACTTCAGGAAGGCGGAGGAAGGCGGAGGAGAGGAGTCAGCACTGTTAGTTAGACACTCCGGACTGCCACAGATGCATATGCATATGCATACATACATATATGCCTATATATACATTGACCCCCGGCCCAAAACCTTATGGCACTCTCATGGAGTGTCTGGGTTACAGGGTCAGAACGTGATAGCAAACACGGTTCGCAGGTGAGACTCTTCAGTTTTGGAACTGCCGTTTTGGTACTGCAGTTCGACTCTTTCAGCAGGACACCTACAATCCCTACCGTGGAGATGGATCAAGAACGACTTGCCTGGTGCCCACGTTGCCAGGTGTCCGGCCCGGGGGAAAGATGCCCTCTTGGTGGGTGGTGACACACACCCCAAGGCTCCGAACGCCCCATATCCTCAGGTTCGGTGGGGACTGACCACCCCAAGACCACCCACCTCCGGCCCATCTTCGAAACGGAGGGGGAGGGGTCGCCCATGGTCGCCAGCCCAGATCGGTTGGATCGGATGGACATCTCTGTGGACTGTCATGACTGTCTACACAAGAGCATCACATTGTTTAAAGGACTGCAAGCTGTTTTCATCATCATGAATCATCCCCTGTTACTGGATGTGACTAGTAATGGAATAGACCCAAATCATGACTATATTGCATACTGTATAGAATAGCCTAGGAGCCTAGGGGGTTACAGACCTCTATCATTCTTCCTAAGCTTTTGGACTCTTTGAGGACGCTGTTGGCTGTTTGGGGTGCCAAGGAGAGTGGCAGACGTGTGGATCACGAGCTATCCCAAAGCTGGCTCGACTTGGGCATCTGGGCCGAGACGCGGCGCTTGGGTAGAGAGGAACACAATGGGAGTGGGTCAGCCTTTGCTCCTAGTAATTAGTAGCCTCTTGTTACTACAGATGAAACGATTCCCTGCTTCTGGCCTCCAACCTACTGGCCTCCACCGAGCATAGCGTCCTTGCTCCTAGTAGTAGCGATGCCCTTTTCTCCTAGTAGCTTCAAAGGGGCAAAGACCTACCAAAACACATCTCCACAGAGTCCTGGTGCTCAGCAGAAGTCACCGACCTCCACGACACAAACCCGGTGGAAATCGCGACAAGTCGGTGAACCAACTGAAATGCTGAACGAGGCAAGAAAGGAAGAGGAAGCAAGGAAGGAAGGAAGGAAGGAAGGGCTAGCGGGAGGAAGGAAGGAAGGGGGAATGGTTGTGTTCATGATGTGAGGCATGATGTTCGACTGAGATTCTTCCCCCGGGTGTCTTTTCCCCCCGGGTTTCTCGCCGGGAAGGGCCCTTCGTCGCGTGACCCGGTGCTTCGCGAATCCACGGGCCATTTCTCCGTGCCGGCTCCAGGTGCGCCACCTCATCACCAATCTGCATTTCGCTGCCTGGCAGCGGAGCCGCGAGCGAATTGGGACCCGACCGGGACCCAACTCAACCCCGCACTTCGCATCCATCAGGAGCAGGTCAGCAGGTCAGGATGGGACTTCAAGATGTACTGGAGTTGATTCACCAAAACTCATCAATGGGTTTGGTCAGGACTGGGAGACTGGACCTGGATCAGACGAAACACCACCGCATGGAGAGTCTTCACTTTTGGCGCCTAAAAGAAGATGACTCATGTTTTTGTAGTTTGTTCGACTCATTTTGTTGTCACCTCTTCAGCTTTCCATCTCAACCCAAAAAATTGGGCTTCCAATTTGCCAGACCTGGAGTTAAGAAACTGATGCCGGGTTCAACCGTTTCCTCTTCAAGTTCCTTGGAACTGTTCCTTCGTCATGTTGCGGTGATGAGTTGCTCGTCATGTTGCGGGTTTGTTGTTTAGATCGTTAAACAAATGGTATGTGTATGACAATAGATGTATATGGTTGTCGATCTAAAGGTCCTAATAGGAATTGTTGATGACGATGACCTTGGAGCATGTCAAAACCTCATTTGGCGATGTTGTGTTTCTCGAGTTGGCGAAAGGTTTGTTTGGCGAAAGATATGGCTAAAGTTCAGTTTTTCTTTTGTATGATCTTATGCCCCCATGATTAATCACAGAGCAGGTCACCTTTTCACCGTAGCATTGGGGCTTCAGTGAGTGTGGATGGGAGAGGAGAAAAGTTCTCCTCTCCCAGTGTGCGATCGCTGCCGACATTTTGTTGTTCGCGACAAGTCGGTGGCGACGTGTGGGCCGTGCCGTAAGGCTTACCAATTGCAGGTGAGTCTGCGGAACGTGATCCCGCCCGGAAAAGACGAATCCGCCGTCGTCTTTTTCGAAGGCTGCTTTGGACTTTTAGAGGATTGGCTTCAGGAGATCAAAGGCCTGAATAAGAGAGACAAAGCAGCCCGAGAGGAGAAAGATCAGACAGAAGGCAAGCCCCGAGAGATCCCAGAGAAAAAGCCCGAAGGACCCAAGAGAACCGAGAACCCCGAGAGACCCAGTCGACCAGCCGAGCCCCTTACCAGACCCCCGGAGGACAAACGAGGTCAGCATCTTCAGACACCAAGCCGCCCATCCAGCTCGAGCAAGGGTCCCAATAGGTTACCCTTGCCACCACCACCTCCGGTCCCGGCAGAACCCCAGGGGAGTGTGAACAGAGGCTACAGCTCCCAGACAGTCAGGGTGCCCACGCCAAGCCAGCGAGCACCAAACCCCAAGGTTGAACGATCCGAGACAAAACCAGCCACTCCGGCCAAAAACAAGAAGAGCTCATCCGCTGAGGAAGTCGAGGTTGAGGCTCGAGAAGAGCCTGATCAGCCCAGCCGCAAGAAGAAGGAAAGATCCAGAAGAAGGAGGAGACGGGAGAGGTCACGTTCCTCTCCCAGTTCGAGGAGTCGAGACAAGAAGAAGAAGAAGCGAGAACAGCGGAGAGAGAGGGAAAAAGGCCGGCGAAGAAGAAGATCGCCCACGGGTAGCTCATCCGTGACTGGGTCCCGTGTCCGGGAGGCGAAGAAGGCCGCCCCTGTGAGACTCAAGTCTCCCGCTAGGCCTCCAAGCCCACACACACCACCTGGGCCTCCACCAGCGCCCCCGCCGGTGCGTGAACCTCCAGTGCGAAGGCCACCAGCCCGAAACCCCGGTCGGCCCGCAGTGCGCCAAGGCCCCGGTTGGATCGGGAAAGTGCCCTGGTCCAACCACCCCAGGTGGTGGGCAGGAAAGAACAAAGGAGTGACTCGTCGTGCGAAGCAGGAGCTCTTCAATCGCCGGAGATAATGCCTCCTCGAGCAAGACCGGCCACAAGAAGTCCGGCGTTGCGGAAAAGGCCTGCGAAGCACGTGGAAGCCGACAAAAAGGTTACCCGACTGCATTCCTTCAAAGAGCTGGCCGCGGTACAGTTGAGAACCCTCGGCCTGGTGGAGCTCGCCCAAGCGTCCTATTATGAAGGGCACATCAAACTAGCGGGCTATGTGGAAGGGCTTGGTAAAGATGATGGATACCTGACCTTCTGAGCAACCGGTACGCAGTCGGACCACATGACCGAGTTTCTGTCTGACCCCAAGAGGTGCATCTTCCACCTGCACGTGTGCGGACCGGATTGTGGACGAAAAGAAACAGGCCCGGACATCATCCACGCTGCAGGCTATTGGCTCGTCGAAGAAGATAGGCGGCCCTGGCATACTATGTATGAGGAGGTTGAGGCAAGGCCGGGAGCAGTTGATGAGATGAGTTCATTGCGGAAGTTGCACGAGGAGCAGAAGAAGAGAGAGGCAGGGGAGGATCCACCTCCCAGTGAAGGGTCAGAGAAACAGAAGAAGAAGAAAAAGAAAAAGGCAAGAGAAAAGGAGAAGAAGGCAAGCAAGCTCCATCTGAGGAAAGATGAGGTTGAGGGTGATGCGGAAGGCCATGACTATGAAAGAGGGCAAAAGCCCCTGAGGGCAATCTTCGGGGGAACCTGCCTGGACCCTGAAGTGAGTTCAACGCTGAAGATGTTGAAGAGGGCGAGAAGGTTTAGCAACAAGAGTTCCAAGAAGAAGAGGCAGTCGAGTAGTGGCGATGCTAGCAGTTCCTCCTCATCCAGCGATAGCGAGGACGAAGATTTGGAGGAGGGATTGTTTGAAGAGAGGAGGAAAGCTCTGAAATTGACCGGGCGATTTCCGGGCAGCCTAGCGTCGCAAACTATTAGCAGCATGAAAGAAGCGACGCTGACTTTGGCTGGGACCTTGCATTCGCAAGACAAGAGGAGCTTACCCCCGCTGTTCACACAATATTTCAGGACGGAGCTCCAGGGCCTATGTGGACCGTCGATGTGTCAGGAGTTGCTGACGCTGTGCCAGGGGGCAGACCTCCTGCTACAAGGGCATATAGCCCGCACAGTTGACTTGTTGGCACAGAGGGTGAAGGCACTAGAGCAGCAGTCCCGAGGAGGTCATTGGTCTGTGGCCCGTCAACTAGAGCTTGTTTCCGCTGATGCTACTGGACTGAGCCAAGGGCCCGAATCGGCGGAGGCAGCTCGCAATGCAAGGGAGGAGCTGAGAAACAGACTGGCCTCCCAGAGACCTTATGGGTCGACCGGCCGAGAGAGAGGAGAGGCTTCGAGTGGCAAAGGCAAGGATCGTTACGTCCCCCCCAACGAGAAAGGAAAAGGAGACAAAGGAAAGAAGGGAAAGGGAAAGGCAAAGCAGAAAGAATGATGAGTGTACACGCCGCAAAAGGCATCATTGAGGGAGGGACAACAAGAGGTTTGGTTGAGGCAGAGGATCGGAGGCGGAAAGAGGAGGCTTGGACAGAGAAGATGCATGAGGAGGTTGAACAGAGTGAGGATGCAGAGGCTATAGACTGGTTGTTGAAGGATTCTCGGGAAAAGGGCTTGAAGCAGAGCAGACTTGAGGGCAAGAGGCGGAAGATTGGCCAATGGCCGTATGAGGAGTTGAGAGGGGAGCCCCAAGGCTCCCAGTGTGGTGTCAGTGGAAACGCCGCATTGGATGAGCCTGGTGACATTGAGTTGAAGTTGATGGGTGGAAAATTCTCCAAACGGGAGCGGAACTCCCAGCGATTGAGTCGAAGGGTTGATGAAAGCAATGGCGGAGCTGGAAGAAACGCTTCGAGTGGCCATACCTCCCTGCCAGAAAGCAGGTCGAGAAGGACATTGCTGGACTCAAGCGGGCGGCAAGCATTTGAAGACTGTCGCCTCAACCTTGCTACAGCATGTCGAAAAAAGGATTTGACTTTTGAGGAGCTTGGGCAGGTGCTTGTAGAGACGTTGAAGGTGCAAGAAAGGACATTTACGCGTTGCAGCGAGACCAAAGGGGGTCTATTCCCCTTGCCCCTTCCTTCGTCTCTGGAAGCCATAGGATTCCAAGGTTTTTGTGCAGATGCATTGGTGCAAGCATTGAATTCATTGTATGGGACGAGAACCATAGAAAGATTGAGGGAGGACAAAACACGGTTGAATATGGTAAACCGGTTGCTGAAGGTGGTGGAAGATTCGGAGGTGAGAGGTTGTGAGGTTCCTGATCTTGACTTTGGGGAGTTCTTCAAAGCACGTTCGGTCGACTACTCCGGAGAGATCGTTCAGGTCGCACGTCGATTCAATTGGCGTATGGTGGAGGCTGCATTCCCCGAAGCTGTAGGGAGTCTAGAGTTGGTGGTGTGTGAGGGTGGAACCCTGGCCTACGTGAAGAACTTTGAAGACTTTCTCCTGCCGCCCCAGGATCAGCACTTGGGGAAAGCGCCCAGCATCATGGTGGAGGCCAGCCACTGGGCTGAGGTCTGTTCAGGACTCGTTCGTCGGGGTGTGTGTCGACTCATGCATGTTAGTGAACCCCATCACATAGGAGGACGACCTTTGATGAACGGACTGTTTGCAGTCAGCAAGCAGGAGCAAGCCACAGATGCCCAAGGAAACGTCTTTGAAGTTTGTAGGCTGATTATGAATCTGGTCCCCACCAACGGGTGCTGCAGGAGCTTGGTTGGAGACACTTCAACTCTTCCGAGTGTTGTAGGTATGTCATCCATAGTGCTTGACGACAACCAGCTTCTGGTGACTTCATCAGAGGATATCCGTTGTTTCTTTTACCTGTTTCGGACGCCCCCGAGTTGGTGGAAGTACATGGGATTTGGACGGGAGGTTCCTAAAGAGGCCCTCCCAAGTGGCTACACTGGAGGAGGATGGCACCTGGTCACACAAGTGTTGCCTATGGGATTCATCAACTCTGTCGCTATTGCACAGCATGTGCACAGAAGAGTGATCAATCAGGCGTTGACAGGTGAGGCTAGGCTAGCGTCAGGGCATCAAGAGATCAGACGAGATCGAGCTTCTAGCAGCGCACCCCATCTGTTTCGGGTCTATCTAGATAACTATGACGAGCTCAAGAAGGTTGACAGGCAGCTTGCCGAAGTGATCGCCGGTAGCCCCTCAGCGTGGACCCTGGCAGTAAGGCAAACATATGAAACGCTCGGTCTCCTTCGTCATCCAAAGAAAGCAGTGACTCAGCAAGTGAAGGCCGAGGTGCAGGGTGCTTGGGTGAACGGAGATCTAGGCAAGGCAGGGCCAAAGCCGGACAAGGTGATGAGGTATGTGAAGCTAGCTTGTGAGGCGGTGATTCAAGGAAAGGCTTCGCAGCGTGAGCTCCAAGTCATTGGGGGAGGCTTTGTATACATTGCTATGTTTAGGCGTCCTCTGTTGTCAGGGCTTAATGCCATCTGGAGGCGGGTCGTAGAGCTCAGCAAGTTGAAGCCCACTCAACGGGCGCCTCTGGGGCCAGAGGTAGAGCATGAACTCCTACGGTTTGTTGCACTGATACCCCTCGCCTACATGGACTTCCGGACCCCCATCTCAGAGAAAGTGACCGCCAGTGACGCTTCGACTACAGGTGGAGGCTTGTGCGTATCCAAGCAACTCAGTCCCTATGGCGTCGCAGCTAGCATGGCCAGTTGCAGGGGAGACCTGATCTCCCAGGATGAGGTCGGGTCTATCTTGGTGGTGTCGCTGTTCGACGGCATTGGAGCCCTGCGTGTAGCTGTCGATTCGTTGCAGGTACCTGTTGCGGGGTATGTGTCTGTTGAGATATCGCCTGAGGCTCGTCGTGTCGTGGAGAGCTGGTTTCCCGAAGTCATCGCGATCGAGGATGCGCAGTGCATTGATGAGCATGAGGTCAGTAGTTGGTGCCTGCGTTTCCCCGGAGTGTGTGCGGTGCTTCTTGGGGCTGGACCCCCGTGTCAAGGTGTCTCGGGGTTGAACACTGATAGGCGAGGGGCGTTGCGTGATGTGAGATCTTGCCTGTTCGCTCATGTCCCTAGGATTGAAAGCATCCTCAAGAGATTTTTCACTTGGTGTCCCACCTTCACTCTCATTGAGAACGTCGCTTCCATGATGCGCCGCACTATGTCAGAGGCGTACGACCTTTCTCCTTGGCAGGTAGACGCTAGTGGCTTGTCATTGTGTCGGCGGCCCCGCTTGTACTGGTTCAATTGGGAGCCCAGAGCTCTCATTGGAGCCACAGTTGTGCCAGGCGACAGTCATCGACTCCCGTTGGCCGGGGCCATTCACCTGGAGGCGACGATAGATGAGCGAGACTTCTTGGAGCCAGGTTGGAAGCTTAATTCGCCTGGGCGTTTCCCTACATTCACCACCTCACGGCCATCTGAGACTCCAGGTCGCAAACCCGCAGGTTTGGCATTGTGTCCGCCCGAAGCTAAGGCCCGGTGGCATGCTGATAAGCACAGGTTCCCGCCTTATCAATATCGATGGGAGAACTCAGTCAGCAACTCCCAGGGCGATGTTCGCGTGCCCTCGGTTGTGGAAAGGGAGGTGATCCTTGGATTCCCCTCCCAGTATACAGCAAAGTGCGGCCTAAGGCTGAGGTAGGAACCACTCGTTGCAACGATGTCCGGCTTACGCTGCTAGGAAACAGTTGGTCGGTGCCTGTGGTTGCGTTCTTGCTACATTGTCTCTTTGCCACGTTGGGGTTGAATGAAGAGAAGACAGTTCAAGAGATTGTGGACCACCTGACTCCAGGCAAGTGCCCCGTTTTAGCCGGGTTGCTCATGCGCCCCCCACTTCGACATACTACCAAGCCGGGACAAGAGTCCCTGGGACTGGTGCGCAAACTGCTGGGACAAGTCTCAGTCAAGGGAGAGGACATTCTACTGCAGTTAGCTACAGACATACCGGCCAGGTATCATCGTCTTCGAGCGTCCATCCCAGGCAAGCTGTGGCGTTGGCGCGACGTTGTTGGGTGGCGTTGGACCGGAGAAGCTGAACATATCAACGCGCTTGAGCTACGTGCAGTGAAAACTGCCTTGGTGTGGAGGATCAAGGAACTACAGGAGTATGGGACAAAGTGCTTGCATCTTGTTGATTCGCTTGTGGTTCTGCATGCTCTGTCGCGCGGACGATCCAGTAGTAGAAAACTTCGAAGGACTCTTGCTAAAATCAGTGCGTTGTTGTTGGCTAGCGGACTCCATGTAGCCTGGGGCTACATTGATACAAAGCAAAACCCGGCGGACAAACCGTCCCGCCGGCCGATCCGGAAAGGATGGCTAAAAGCACGAAGAAGATAGTTGAAGGCCGCAGCAAACAACAGCGCCAGAAAGTACGCAAGAGCTTAGGGAAGTTGAAGGATCTTACAGTTCAGCCACGCACCCGTCACCGCTATGACCAGTCGCTCCGCCAATTCCTTGATTGGTTGACACGGGAGGGCCTCAGCTTGCCGACCCAGGCCTCCCAGATGGATAACTTGGTGTCCGACTACTTGTGGGCTAGTGGAGAAGGAAAATCGGTAGCCAACAACGCGTTGGCGGCCCTGCAGGACCATGACCCAAACCTGAAGAAGAAACTTCCAGGAAGCTGGCGCCTCATGAAGGCATGGAACACCGCCGAGATTCCCAACCGTGCACCCCCGCTCACGCTGAACCTACTGAACGCCTTATGCGGTTGGAGTGTGCTTCAAGAGTGCCCTGAGTTTGGCCTTTCACTGCGCGTTGCGTTTTTCGGCTTGTTGCGTACAGGTGAACTTTTAAATGTGCGCGCTCGTGATGTTTATCTCACTAGTCCGAAAGGGCCGGCCGTGATTTCGCTTGGCCTGACCAAGTCTGGCGCCCGCCAAGGCGCAGCAGAGAGTGTAACCATTCATGAGTCTTCAGTCCTCCCTGGACTTTACCATTGGAAAACACATGCTCGACCACAGGATTTCCTTACAGTGAAACCACATGCTTGGAGACGACTGTTTAACAAGGCCATTGAAGGCCTCAAACTCCAAGACTATGCCTACCGTCCATACTCCCTCCGGAGGGGAGGAGCCACATTTTTCTTTCAGCACCACGGTAGTTTTGACCGCCTCCTAATTCAGGGGCGGTGGGCAGCCGCGAAAACTGCTCGTATATACCTCAACGACGGGCTCGCCCAGTTGTCAGAAATCTCTGTCCCGAATTCGCAATTGCGGTCCTACCTTTCCTTGTACCACAAGCACCCAATGCTTGAGCCTGGGATCCCGAAGGATCCCAGGCCAGGGGGACGTGGAAGGCCCCGGAAAACACTGTCTTTTTTCTGTGTCGCTTTGTCAGGTTTCAAGAGTGAAATGAAACCCTCAAAAGACTGACCTTGAAAAGGGTGAAATCAAGGTGGTCCCTCTCAGGTGTTCGGGCTCATGGAGCGCCGGTTTGGCGGCTGCTGCCATGAGGGGCACAGGGGGGCACCCCCTTCTTCCTGGTTTGGCGGAAGTCGTGGGGTGTCGGGGCCCCGAGAGGTTATTGTTTTAACCATGCGTTCCATCGAACTCTTTCGATTCCAGACAAACTGGCTGCAACGCGTGAAAAAGACCGGCGGCTGTGATTGATCTTATGCCCCCATGATTAATCACAGAGCAGGTCACCTTTTCACCGTAGCATTGGGGCTTCAGTGACCCTCCCTCCCACCCCGTGATGTGGGGTTTGTCCGGAAAACACGGTCTTTTTTCTGTGTCGCTTCGTCAGGTTTCAAGAGTGAAATGAAACCCTCAAAAGACTGACCTTGAAAAGGGTGAAATCAAGGTGGTCCCTCTCAGGTGTTCGGGCTCATGGAGCGCCGGTTTGGCGGCTGCTGCCATGAGGGGCACAGGGGGGCACCCCCTTCTTCCTGGTTTGGCGGAAGTCGTGGGGTGTCGGGGCCCCGAGAAGTTATTGTTTTAACCATGCGTTCCATCGAACTCTTTCGATTCCAGACAAACTGGCTGCAACGCGTGAAAAAGACCGGCGGCTGTGATTGAATATAGTATACTGTTCATTGGCTTCCTGAACAACTGGTGACAGTGACCCGTCAGAAGTTAGATCAGTTTGGAAGGAGATGGGCTTGCCTTCAAGCGTTTGTGGCCAACCTAATAGCAATGGCCTCCAACCTAATAGCAATATTTTACCTTTTTTATGCAGAAACTTCATCTACGTAACAGATTTGCTTCCTTTGTTTTGGAAACAACTGCCAAGAAACCTCATCCTATCCATGTCCAGCCCAACCCCCCCTAACACAAGCAAACGCATGACCTGTCGACAGGTACAAGATTAGAATTATAGAAGGTATATACATCATTGCACTTGCTCCTGACATCGAGGACTATCATTATTGTTTGTCAAACTGTTTGTCATTTGTTTCAAGACTTCGTTATATTTAGGAAGTATATACGCTGAAGCTCGACCTGTCCCAGGGCTGTGGAACCGTTGTCCACCCCGTTCGTTGGTTTAGGCTGTAGAAGGACAACGGAGACCGGCCTCATTCAAAGAGGCGAACGGGCAGAACGGGCAGAACGTGGGACGGGGAGAACTCGACGTGTGGGTCAGCTCAGGGATGCTCAGGGTATAGGTTGTGCTCAACTCAGCATTGCACTGAAGATTGGTATAGGTTCTGCCACATGTTTCTACAGCTCGCGGCTGTTTTCGACCACAGGGTCTGTTGGTTTCGCCCGAGCGTGGTGGGTCCGGGCGCTCGACCCGAACGTTCAGAGATGAGAGACGGATCGAGCAAGGGACGGCCCGGCAATCCAACGATCGGAAGAACTACTAGCCAGGAGTCACATGGAGGCCAGGGTGGTGTGGATGTGACAGCACCACTAACCTCCACGGATAGCACCACTAACCTCCACTGCTGGAGTGTGCTTCTACAAGATGTCCCAGACACGACCCATGTGACTGGCATTTTTAACAACAATTGGGGGTGGTTAATTTTGGGTGATTTGGGTCGATCTAGGTCAATCTTCCAGTGCAGTCGTGTTCGGGGGGGTTAAACCACTCCCCAACAAGCCAAGGGACTGCAAGACATACTATACGTTGGAGCCTTTAAAACATCCCCAGACACTCCATGTATGGTGGCCATTGACCCCTGTAATCAACCACAATGTATCCCTAAACATCCAAGTACCTCCTCAAAAGGTACTTGGACCCTCCAAACCCACTCCAGTCCCAAGGCCAGGATGATGTTGTGGGCGTGGCGCCAAGCTTCTTGTAGAGCGGATAGGCCTCCTCCGGGGTGGCCTCACCTTCTCAAAGGGTACTTGGATCCGATTCATATGCCCGTCCCACGCAGTGAGGACTTAGGATCTACACGGCGCGGCGCGGTCCTCCGCCACGGCGCAGGTGGATGACTTCATCCCCTTCATCGAGGATGGCCGCTGGGACGGTTGAAACTGGAGCACCGACGGCCAGAGTGAAACAGAAGAAGTATGAAGCCCAAACACTCCATGGGACTGGCATATTAATATATAAACATTGGGGGTGCTTGATTTAAGGGGTCAATGGATCGGCACGTCCGGTGTTTCCCAGATCCGCAGCGTGAGAAGACGAGTTCTTTCCGCCCTTCGGGTGTTCTGGTTGGATGGAGACTGGTGCATAAATGCAGCCCACAGGATCCATGGCGATATGACCTACCAGGATCCGACACCGGAAGGAGGTGTCGATGTCTATGACACCGCCTCTGATTCAAGGTGAGGACCGGAGTGTCCATGTCTACCACCGGACTTGGAAGGTGCTGGTGGCCCATACACTTTCACCGCCCCAACATCAGTGCGGCGATGCTTTGGCGCGTATAACCGTATAGGGTAGTATCTAGTCTATCGGTGACCGAACATGGATGATTTCTGGGCGCGAATTCACATGATCTCGTTGCACTCATTGACTCATCGACGTTCAGGGGGGGTCTTTTGGAGGGATAGGAGTGTTCAGGTGCCCTGTGGTACGGCAGCAAGTACGGATTGCACCTGGATTGGGCGAAGCACGCGGAAATGCTGCAGATGAATGTGGCTGACATCAAGATGAAGAAACTCAACAAACCTTGCCATCTCAGATGCACCATATAACCACCCACATGAAACAACCCACCTAACCTGACCTGGCTGCTGACCTGACCGGAGCTTCCCCGGTCCATCCCACCTCACCTATACCTGCGCCACCTCACCTACCTGCGGACCCCATCGCCCCATCGCACCGACGGAGTACCTGACGATCCGAGGCCAAGGGTGGACCTCGCGCACCATGTTCCGCGATCGCCGGAGGCCCCGGGTCGAGCGGGTGGTCCAAGGAGCCGACCGGGTTGCGCGGTCGGTTTGTACCGCGGCCGCGGTCAGCGGTCTTGGACCGATGAATTGACCGAAAGGTGAGACAGAGCTATGTTTTAATATGTTTTGTGTAACATATCCTTATGTAGCAAACAGAGGTTGTTTGGGGATTCAGGCTAAATGGTTGTTGGCATCCAAGGGGAAACAAGAAGAGTCTCTTTAACAAAAACCTTTGGGGGTGCTTCTGTCAAGCTCCGAAAGTCTTCCGGGGGCCGTGGGTGTTGCTTTCATCGGCCGGAGACACCCGCTTCAGAAGGGAGATATACCCTAGAAGTCCAAAGACTATATTTTGCCCCACTGAAGTAAAGCATATGCCTTTTCGGGTCGCCTAAAGACCATTCTTTTGATTGTCTTTGACTCCCAGGGTATATGTTTTCTCTTCAAACCTATCATCTTCCTTCGCAACCTCAGCACTCTGAAGACATCGTTCGGCACCCCAATTCATGGTCATGTCGGGAAAGAAAGAAAGAGGGGCCTTGTATTGAACAAGGATATAGGTCATATCACTTCAAAGAGACTCATTAGTAGTGGCGCAAACCCCAAGAACAGACATGGGGGTCCTTTCTTCGAGTTGCCATCCGATCATCCGATCCATCCATTCGAAGCAACTCCTTCGCTGCCTCAGACGTCGCCGAGCCGCGGAGCCCTTGTCGGCGAGCGAGATCGACGCAGAGAATCGAGACATGTGGGGATAGAGACGAAGGGACGATACTTTATACTTTATGCATCTATTTAGGATGCGCGGTGTATAACTGTATATCATGTTTGGGGGTTTGTCTACTGTCTACCCACTAAACAAGAACAGGTGGTTGCAGGAAGACTGAGGGAGTCAGAGTACGTACAGTACTTAACATGTACGTCTACCCGGCCAGTTGGGCTTTGGAAACACAGCGCCTGCCGGTCTGCCCTGATCTGTGCATGCGTTCGCTTGCTCAGGTCAAGGTCTGCGATTTTGGAAGAGCCATTCGCCCTTCCATTGTGACACCTTCCCATGCAAGGTTGACGGCTCAAGGGGAGAGAGGTTGCAGTTGGTTGGAAGGTGTTCAAGAAGGTATTGACGTCCAGTTCCTCTCAAACAGAGGCCCTATACCTGGAGCTTCCTCGGTGTGTTTTGAGCAGCGGCGTCACAACCATCTTTTGGAGTCATTGTCTCATGTTTGAGTCTGCAGATAGTCCTCTAGATTCTCTAGTCAGTTTTCTGATATTCTATTGGCGTTTATACACCAGCTACGAGCAGTTATTGGTGAGCCAAAAGCGTTCTTCACCGAACGTGCTTTGTCAGCAGAGGTGGTATGAGGTGGTATGTTGCTTGCGGTGTGGTTCACAGACCTAGGACCTACAGATCAAGGCAAGCTGACCTACCGACCAAGAAAAAGCCACTGACCCAGCGGTTCGAGTCGGCTTCGCCTTATTCGTCCGACTTCCACTTCACCGGGTTCGATGTTCGTCTTGGACTGGACGAGTCGAACTGAACATGTCAGGGCGATTTGGAGTCGGCTGCTAGAGTGAGTGAAGCTAGAGTGAAGCTCGTTGACAGCTGAACCATGGTCAGACGGGTTGCTGTTTTTTCGACTATGCCATATAGATCCATATAGTACATCATAGGACCATCCGTTCTGGGTCACCTGGCCTCGACCCTCCACGACTCCGACCGACGACGTGGCGAGCTTTGGCGAGCTGCTCGAGCTGAAGAGCTGTTGCACCGGATTGTTTTATTTTTTCCAACGATCCGAGGCATGAATTGGTCATAGTTGGAAGATCCAGGTACCAGCACCAGGAGTCACAAAGGGGTGCCCATTGGAGGATAGTGGTGCCCAGAACATCCACTCACTCTATAGGCACTAAAAACCCACCCCGACATGTGACCCCTGGTACCAGGCTATTAATATAATAACCTCAACAACCCATCCATGTTGCAAGAAAAAGGGACTTCATTCAGAGACATGGACTTCCTCCGTCCTCAGACTACATCCCGTTCCGAGACTCTCGGTGTCTCAGGGCCACGTGGTGGCGCGGCAGGGCCCTTCGCAGTGCATGCCACTGGGATGCGCGGAGTGCGCGGAGGGCGAGCTGAGACCGGGGACTGGTAGATTCATTAGGGGGGACTGGTGGAAGGGTCCATGTAGGCATTTTTGACAGACATGGACCTGGAGTGTCTGGCCTTTTTCATCCACTGGCCCTGCAATCAAGCAGTGGCCAGTATAGTTCCATGTCGGGCTGCCGAACAAACGGAGGATAGGATCGGGGTGCTCCTGCCACATCCACTCACTTAGAGGCTAAAAACCACCCAACTCCATGTGACTCCTGGTCTTGAGTTCTTCTAAGTGGGATGGAGTTGACCCAAAGCGACCCAAGTTCACATCTCACCAATGAGGCTGGAATGAGCAATCCATAATTAATGCATGATGTTCATCCACAACATCTCTCAAAAAGGCAGCTCTCAGGTCTTATTTCGTCCATCGGTTTAAAGGGTGAAATGGGCCTCGCACCATTCGGCGCACTGTCGCTTCACCCCACAGCTCCGCGCGTTTGCTTCGTCGCTCTGCGCGTTCTTCTCGGCGCAGTCGAGAGACGCTCGGACCTTTCGCCGGGGATCTTTGAAGCCGAACGGAGTTCTCTGGATCTGACCTAGTCACCTGGAGACATGGACCCGAATCCCCAAGGTCATGTGGATGTTGACACCCCCTTCTCTTCCTCGGATAGCACCCCTTTCGCTCTGACTGGTACTCTGGATTTGGCTCCGAACCAGGCGTTAACAGTCCGGTTCATAGGCCGATCCGAGAAAGGGGACCCATCTGACCCTTTTCGGAGGACGCGTTCGGTACGGTGGCGCGCCGCACCCGGGTGGGGACCGTTGGGGACCTGGACAACACCCCGCCCTCGCCTTTCGGACGGGCTCCGTCGACGGGGTCCGGAGCGATCGGATGTTTACGAGTTCGGAGCGATCGGACTGCGAACGGAACAAGGAAGGTGTTCGGATGGCAAACCTGCATGTTTCAAGCCATGAGTTGGGTTTCCCTGTGAAAGCTGGTCTTCGGGTTGACGAAGCGACATGCCGTGACATGCCGGACGGAACTCCCCGTTTGGATATGCAACCAGGCGTACTACGGACCAGGTCCTGATCCAGGTCAACTGAAACCTCCAGGTCAGTCGTGTTGTTAACTTGTATGAATAGAATACCAGGACCCTCCAAGGGCCTTGTCGGGGTGTCTATGTAAATAGCCCCTTCTTCGCGATTCGGGGTGCCCATTCACCACCCAACTCCTGGGAATCCTGGATGGTCCTGGTACAATGCCAGTATTTCATTTCAGCTTCACTGACCAAACCATCAGGCTCGGCGAAAAAAAAAGGAACGCCGATGGCCATCAGGTGTCCCAACTGTGCCGCCAAGTTCCGACGGGTGGTCTACATCTACCGCAGCTCGGCATAGCTGGCGCCTTGGAACGACGGTCGTGTTGAAAGGTACGTAGGTCGCTTGGTGTTGAAAGGAAGAGGAGGTGTGTGTAGAAGCGAAAGGAGATGAAACAGATGAAACGGCTGAAACTGATGGCCAGAAACATCCAGAAACCCATTGCGGATGTGTTTTTAGATTTCAGGAGAAAACCAGTAACTCCTCGCGGATCATTGGCGACTTTGAGACTCCAAGGCAGTGAAAACAGGACGTGTAGAGAGATCAACCTGCAGGGGTGAAGACGTATGTTGATCCGACAGCGCTGATCAGTGTTGTCTTTCTGTGTTCG
>CAXIVM010001339.1:0-22824 GCA_964035705.1 Porites rus | reverse complement strand
TTATTAATCCCAAACTGAGACGGCGAATACTATTTGGGGGGTAGATTACAAATTTATATCGTGATTGGTCATGACTTTATTCTAGACTTGGTGGCTCCTAAAAGAGCCGTTTGTATTTATGGTTGTTGCCGTCGCTTAGTGTTGTTTCTTCTCTGTCTTTTTAGGTAGTAATACTGCCTGAATGTTGGGAAGAACACCGCCTTGAGCGATGGTGACACCGGCAAGGAGTTTGTTTAATTCTTCGTCATTTCGCACAGCCAACTGGAGGTGACGAGGAATGATTCTTGACTTCTTGTTGTCGCGTGCTGCGTTTCCTGCTAACTCGAGGATCTCAGCACTCAGATACTCAAGTACGGCAGCCAAGTACACGGGAGCACCGGCTCCGACGCGTTCAGCGTAGTTGCCTTTACGAAGAAGGCGATGGATGCGACCAACAGGAAATTGTAGTCCTGCCCTGGAAGAACGAGTCTTTGACTTGGTGCCCTGGGCTTTACCTTTTCCTCGTCCGGTCATTTTGTCGACTAACTCGTATATTAAGTTTCAGTTTAAGTTTCAGGAGACTGTTTTCCAAGACATAACTTCGGCCGCCATAATTTATCACGCGCGGACTGCGTTTCGTGGATCAGATTGCACCAATCAAAAGTCTAACATTGGCTCATAAAAAGAAATTCTAGCCTTGCAATTGTTCTCTTTGTGTCGATTGGCGGCACGCTCCATTGTTTACACCGAGAAAAACAAAACACCAATCACCGACGAGAACTTGCGATCCGCATATTAATTGATCCTATTGAATTTGGCAACATAAATAGAAACTGTGATATCCCGAATTAGCAAACTCGATTTCGAAAAGGCAGAGATATCTTTCTTTACCATGGCACCTAAACCGATTGCAGCTAAAAAAGGAGAGAAGAAGAGCGGCGGTAAGGCAAAATCCACGTCGGGCGACAGTACGAAAAAAACGGCGATCGAAACGGAAGGAGAGTTATGCGATCTACATCTACAAAGTGTTAAAGCAGGTACATCCTGACACCGGAATCTCCAGCAAAGCAATGGGTATCATGAACTCTTTCGTGAACGATATCTTCGAGCGCATTGCTACAGAATCCTCCCGTCTAGCCCACTACAACAAGAAGTCCACTATCAGCTCCCGCGAGATTCAGACAGCCATCAGACTGCTCCTTCCAGGAGAACTCGCAAAGCACGCAGTCAGTGAGGGTACCAAGGCCGTCACGAAGTACACTAGTAGCAAGTGAAAACCATTCTTCAATACCAGATCTAAACAACGGCTCTTTTAGGAGCCACCAAATGTCAAAAAAAGCAATGATCAACACTCAACACGGTTTCTTAGAGTTTTCAATCGTCATTATAAACCCCGACACTCGCTCGCTCGCACACTTGCTCCCATTAAAACGAACAAATCATTCCTCTATTTCCCCGTTCAACTTTACTTTTTACATAAAAAAAAAAAACAACAACAACAACAACAACAAAAAACAGATAAAGGTTTTAAAAGATGATTTTTATGTAAGCAAGGAGAAAAGAAGAAAAAAAAAAGAAACAAATAAACGATTGCTGGGTGACAACACGCACCGAGCCAAACAGTTTCCGCAGGATCTCCTTCCCAGCGCGATGACCACTACACCACGCCAGAGAATCAACTGACGTAATTCGTAAAACAACGTTACTTAAAAGTGTTACAGGCATGAACAGGTCACTTCGGTACTGCACTTGAGAACAAGAGAACGGTTTACCAGGCTGCAAATATATATTTTCCGGGATGTAAGGGTTTTAATACTTCAAATCAGTTAAGCGGGAGGGATTCTGACTATTCAATATTGATGTTTACGGTAGTTTTCATTACCCGGATACCTGATAACCAGTTTCTTGACTAAGGTGCATGTACTGACCACTTCGAATAAAAAGTATTTATCTTATCTGATCTGATCTGATCTGATCTGATCTTATGGAGTGGCTTTTGTTTACTCTTTTAAGGCGTCTCTAAGCCGCGGTTCAAGTAACCTTCTGCTCAACAAAAACGAAATCAGTTTCGGCAAAGGAGAAATAAATACTGTGCTATAGGTGACGGTGACCTAAGGTCAACATACTAGAGGTGATATTGGTGATGACTTTACTTTATTTGGTGGCTCCTAAAGGAGCCGGTAGTTGAATAAGCGGGCGAGTTTTACTTGCCACTGACTTTCTTGTTGACTGTTTTTTTAACCGAGGCTTTGCTTTCTTTCGCTTTCTTAGGCAACGGCTTCTTTGTAGCAGTCTTCTTTGGCACGAGAGGTGTCTTCTTCTTGCTGCTGGAAACTTTCTTACCCGGCGATTTCTTGGTTTTCTCGGCTGGTTTGCGGGCGGTCTTTTCTTTCGCGGCGACCTTCTTTATTTTTGGTTTGTTGGCTGGATCGGCGGTTTTGGTCTTCTTCGCCGGGTCTTTGGTTGCCTTTGCTTTCTGTACTTCTTTGTTGACCTTGAAAGAACCTGAAGCTCCGGACCCTTTGGTGTTGATAAATTGACCACTCTCCACGCCTCTCTTAAGAGCCATTTTAATAAAATGACTTGCTTTGTCTCCCACTTTGAAATGGTTCTTAACGTACTTGTCGACAGCCTGACGCGAGGAACCATTACGATCTTTCAGGGCGTGAAGGGCTTGTATGATCATTTCTGCATACTTAGGGTGTTCGGCCGGCTGTTTAGAAGCTTTCTTCTGGGTGCTTTTGGCAGACATGTCTCGTTATTGTCTCCACAGCGATAGCTAATGTTGGTTACTTGCGCAACTCTTTTCTTAAGTTGTTATAGCGGACCGCAGAGGGATCAGTTACTACTGATCGCGATAGATCTGTAACCTCTAAGACGTTTGCTAAGTTCTTTGAAAATGAGATGGATTGTAAACGTCAACTTAGGAAGACAGGCAGAGAGATTAACTGAACGAATAAGGAGATGTTGGGCGCAATCACTAATTTTTTGGTAAGCTTAGAGATACTAGTACTCTACTGTGTCCTGTGCAGCACTTGTGTTGTGTGTATTATCGCGAAAAACCTGTAACGGCGTAGAGTATGAGAATTATGTCTGTCTCATTTCACTAGTAACTAAAAAAGAAACAAGTAGAGACAAGGTAAGAAGTAGTTTATTGGCCATTAACTTTTATTGTCAGGTGGTGGCTCCTAAAGGAGCCGTTTGTGTTGTGAGATTGTCAGAACCGAGCTGAGCTGTTATGCACGTTCGCCCCGGATCCTACGAGCCAACTGGATATCTTTAGGCATGATGGTGACACGTTTAGCGTGAATGGCGCAAAGGTTGGTGTCCTCGAAAAGACCGACCAGGTAGGCTTCGCTAGCCTCTTGAAGAGCCAGCACGGCTGAGCTTTGAAAGCGCAAGTCGGTCTTGAAATCCTGAGCGATTTCTCGAACAAGACGCTGAAACGGTAACTTGCGAATCAGCAACTCGGTGGACTTCTGATAACGACGGATCTCTCTGAGGGCCACTGTTCCTGGCCTGTAACGGTGCGGTTTTTTCACGCCACCAGTAGCAGGAGCGCTCTTTCGAGCTGCCTTAGTAGCCAGCTGTTTACGAGGCGCTTTTCCTCCGGTGGACTTTCTCGCTGTTTGTTTGGTTCGGGCCATGACTGTGAAACTGATGTTCAGAAGATTAAAGGCTCTATGTGAAAGCTTGGCAATTTTTATGGCCGCGATTTATCAGGAGGCTGTCGCAAGCCGATTGGATATTTAAGAATTTATGTATTTCTGATTGGTTCGGCTTCGGAGACACCCTGCTTTGATTTGCATGCCTTACAATAGACAGTGGGGCGAAAGAAAATTATAATATTCTTTTGTTGTCCTTTTACTAAGAACAAATCTATGTAAACACAAGAAATAATGTTTCCCGAGAGGTCAGATTGAAGGGTATAGATTGAAAAGCAATTTCTGTTCTGCAGTGATTTAACATAGTACGAGACCTGTCCCTTTTTAAACCTTGACGATAATTCAGACAACCGAGAATGTCCGGTCGCGGCAAAGGAGGTAAAGGCTTGGGCAAAGGTGGTGCTAAGCGTCATCGTAAGATTCTACGCGATAATATCCAAGGAATTACCAAGCCAGCGATCCGTCGTCTCGCTCGCCGTGGGGGTGTAAAGCGAATTTCTGGACTGATCTACGAGGAGACACGCGGTGTTCTGAAAGTTTTCCTTGAGAACGTTATCCGCGATGCCGTGACCTACACCGAGCACGCCAAGCGTAAGACCGTTACAGCCATGGACGTAGTATACGCTCTGAAACGACAAGGACGTACTCTGTACGGTTTTGGGGGTTAGAATACACTGTGATCCCTGATCAACACTTAAACCAACGGCTCTTTTAGGAGCCAACAAATGTATGAAAAGCTCTGACCAAATACGTGATAAGAGAATTTGTTTTCATTACGATCATTGCCGAAGGTTTATACACATATGAACAAGACAACATACACCTGAAATCGATTCAGCGCTTTATTTACTGGGTGCGTCCACGCGAGTTTTTTCTTTTTTTGTGACTTTACAGCAGCGCAGTCGTTACTTATAAAGGGAAATTATTTTTTCCCGTCTAGATTAGCCTCATAGCTCTTTGCGGGGCGTACAATACTGTAAAGCTTTTGTCTTTAGTTAGTGAATAAACTGTTGCTGTACGTTGTTGTTGTCGCAGAATTAAGAGAGCAAGCTGGTTTGTGTCGTTACCGACGACGGTTTATAACTGTGTCTGTTTATTTTACGTAAACAGCTTATGTACTGAATGAAATCACGACGATCTCTTGTAATTTTGACGCAAAGAAAACAATATTTCAAGCTCAGTAGTAGCAGCAATGTTTGTTCCCGGTTGCTAGGAATGCGATGAATTGTGTACTCGTTTAAAAAGATCAGAAAGTTGTTCGATTGTCGCTTGGTATGTACCTCGAAGTTCGTATAAAAACCTGTTGGAAACAGCGCGAATGAAACCTGCATAAAAAGCAAACGCAATTTCAACTTTCATGATATAATCACATCAGTCTTTAAATTCATGTTACACCGAGCTAAACTGACCTAAGACTGGTTTCAGTTTCAAGCAATGTTGTGGTTGCTGTTGTTTCTTTCTTACATGCTATAGCCGAAATAACGCTAAATATGCTTTGGTATACGCATTTATGAACAAAACTAGGAACATGGAACCATGCAAAAACAAGTAGAAATAGCAAGTTTCCGCGAGACATAATTATTTGCGGCTAAGTATCCATCCAGTTATTAATCCCAAACTGAGACGGCGAATACTATTTGGGGGGTAGATTACAAATTTATATCGTGATTGGTCATGACTTTATTCTAGACTTGGTGGCTCCTAAAAGAGCCGTTTGTATTTATGGTTGTTGCCGTCGCTTAGTGTTGTTTCTTCTCTGTCTTTTTAGGTAGTAATACTGCCTGAATGTTGGGAAGAACACCGCCTTGAGCGATGGTGACACCGGCAAGGAGTTTGTTTAATTCTTCGTCATTTCGCACAGCCAACTGGAGGTGACGAGGAATGATTCTTGACTTCTTGTTGTCGCGTGCTGCGTTTCCTGCTAACTCGAGGATCTCAGCACTCAGATACTCAAGTACGGCAGCCAAGTACACGGGAGCACCGGCTCCGACGCGTTCAGCGTAGTTGCCTTTACGAAGAAGGCGATGGATGCGACCAACAGGAAATTGTAGTCCTGCCCTGGAAGAACGAGTCTTTGACTTGGTGCCCTGGGCTTTACCTTTTCCTCGTCCGGTCATTTTGTCGACTAACTCGTATATTAAGTTTCAGTTTAAGTTTCAGGAGACTGTTTTCCAAGACATAACTTCGGCCGCCATAATTTATCACGCGCGGACTGCGTTTCGTGGATCAGATTGCACCAATCAAAAGTCTAACATTGGCTCATAAAAAGAAATTCTAGCCTTGCAATTGTTCTCTTTGTGTCGATTGGCGGCACGCTCCATTGTTTACACCGAGAAAAACAAAACACCAATCACCGACGAGAACTTGCGATCCGCATATTAATTGATCCTATTGAATTTGGCAACATAAATAGAAACTGTGATATCCCGAATTAGCAAACTCGATTTCGAAAAGGCAGAGATATCTTTCTTTACCATGGCACCTAAACCGATTGCAGCTAAAAAAGGAGAGAAGAAGAGCGGCGGTAAGGCAAAATCCACGTCGGGCGACAGTACGAAAAAACGGCGATCGAAACGGAAGGAGAGTTATGCGATCTACATCTACAAAGTGTTAAAGCAGGTACATCCTGACACCGGAATCTCCAGCAAAGCAATGGGTATCATGAACTCTTTCGTGAACGATATCTTCGAGCGCATTGCTACAGAATCCTCCCGTCTAGCCCACTACAACAAGAAGTCCACTATCAGCTCCCGCGAGATTCAGACAGCCATCAGACTGCTCCTTCCAGGAGAACTCGCAAAGCACGCAGTCAGTGAGGGTACCAAGGCCGTCACGAAGTACACTAGTAGCAAGTGAAAACCATTCTTCAATACCAGATCTAAACAACGGCTCTTTTAGGAGCCACCAAATGTCAAAAAAAGCAATGATCAACACTCAACACGGTTTCTTAGAGTTTTCAATCGTCATTATAAACCCCGACACTCGCTCGCTCGCACACTTGCTCCCATTAAAACGAACAAATCATTCCTCTATTTCCCCGTTCAACTTTACTTTTTACATAAAAAAAAAAAACAACAACAACAACAACAACAAAAAACAGATAAAGGTTTTAAAAGATGATTTTTATGTAAGCAAGGAGAAAAGAAGAAAAAAAAAAGAAACAAATAAACGATTGCTGGGTGACAACACGCACCGAGCCAAACAGTTTCCGCAGGATCTCCTTCCCAGCGCGATGACCACTACACCACGCCAGAGAATCAACTGACGTAATTCGTAAAACAACGTTACTTAAAAGTGTTACAGGCATGAACAGGTCACTTCGGTACTGCACTTGAGAACAAGAGAACGGTTTACCAGGCTGCAAATATATATTTTCCGGGATGTAAGGGTTTTAATACTTCAAATCAGTTAAGCGGGAGGGATTCTGACTATTCAATATTGATGTTTACGGTAGTTTTCATTACCCGGATACCTGATAACCAGTTTCTTGACTAAGGTGCATGTACTGACCACTTCGAATAAAAAGTATTTATCTTATCTGATCTGATCTGATCTGATCTGATCTTATGGAGTGGCTTTTGTTTACTCTTTTAAGGCGTCTCTAAGCCGCGGTTCAAGTAACCTTCTGCTCAACAAAAACGAAATCAGTTTCGGCAAAGGAGAAATAAATACTGTGCTATAGGTGACGGTGACCTAAGGTCAACATACTAGAGGTGATATTGGTGATGACTTTACTTTATTTGGTGGCTCCTAAAGGAGCCGGTAGTTGAATAAGCGGGCGAGTTTTACTTGCCACTGACTTTCTTGTTGACTGTTTTTTTAACCGAGGCTTTGCTTTCTTTCGCTTTCTTAGGCAACGGCTTCTTTGTAGCAGTCTTCTTTGGCACGAGAGGTGTCTTCTTCTTGCTGCTGGAAACTTTCTTACCCGGCGATTTCTTGGTTTTCTCGGCTGGTTTGCGGGCGGTCTTTTCTTTCGCGGCGACCTTCTTTATTTTTGGTTTGTTGGCTGGATCGGCGGTTTTGGTCTTCTTCGCCGGGTCTTTGGTTGCCTTTGCTTTCTGTACTTCTTTGTTGACCTTGAAAGAACCTGAAGCTCCGGACCCTTTGGTGTTGATAAATTGACCACTCTCCACGCCTCTCTTAAGAGCCATTTTAATAAAATGACTTGCTTTGTCTCCCACTTTGAAATGGTTCTTAACGTACTTGTCGACAGCCTGACGCGAGGAACCATTACGATCTTTCAGGGCGTGAAGGGCTTGTATGATCATTTCTGCATACTTAGGGTGTTCGGCCGGCTGTTTAGAAGCTTTCTTCTGGGTGCTTTTGGCAGACATGTCTCGTTATTGTCTCCACAGCGATAGCTAATGTTGGTTACTTGCGCAACTCTTTTCTTAAGTTGTTATAGCGGACCGCAGAGGGATCAGTTACTACTGATCGCGATAGATCTGTAACCTCTAAGACGTTTGCTAAGTTCTTTGAAAATGAGATGGATTGTAAACGTCAACTTAGGAAGACAGGCAGAGAGATTAACTGAACGAATAAGGAGATGTTGGGCGCAATCACTAATTTTTTGGTAAGCTTAGAGATACTAGTACTCTACTGTGTCCTGTGCAGCACTTGTGTTGTGTGTATTATCGCGAAAAACCTGTAACGGCGTAGAGTATGAGAATTATGTCTGTCTCATTTCACTAGTAACTAAAAAAGAAACAAGTAGAGACAAGGTAAGAAGTAGTTTATTGGCCATTAACTTTTATTGTCAGGTGGTGGCTCCTAAAGGAGCCGTTTGTGTTGTGAGATTGTCAGAACCGAGCTGAGCTGTTATGCACGTTCGCCCCGGATCCTACGAGCCAACTGGATATCTTTAGGCATGATGGTGACACGTTTAGCGTGAATGGCGCAAAGGTTGGTGTCCTCGAAAAGACCGACCAGGTAGGCTTCGCTAGCCTCTTGAAGAGCCAGCACGGCTGAGCTTTGAAAGCGCAAGTCGGTCTTGAAATCCTGAGCGATTTCTCGAACAAGACGCTGAAACGGTAACTTGCGAATCAGCAACTCGGTGGACTTCTGATAACGACGGATCTCTCTGAGGGCCACTGTTCCTGGCCTGTAACGGTGCGGTTTTTTCATGCCACCAGTAGCAGGAGCGCTCTTTCGAGCTGCCTTAGTAGCCAGCTGTTTACGAGGCGCTTTTCCTCCGGTGGACTTTCTCGCTGTTTGTTTGGTTCGGGCCATGACTGTGAAACTGATGTTCAGAAGATTAAAGGCTCTATGTGAAAGCTTGGCAATTTTTATGGCCGCGATTTATCAGGAGGCTGTCGCAAGCCGATTGGATATTTAAGAATTTATGTATTTCTGATTGGTTCGGCTTCGGAGACACCCTGCTTTGATTTGCATGCCTTACAATAGACAGTGGGGCGAAAGAAAATTATAATATTCTTTTGTTGTCCTTTTACTAAGAACAAATCTATGTAAACACAAGAAATAATGTTTCCCGAGAGGTCAGATTGAAGGGTATAGATTGAAAAGCAATTTCTGTTCTGCAGTGATTTAACATAGTACGAGACCTGTCCCTTTTTAAACCTTGACGATAATTCAGACAACCGAGAATGTCCGGTCGCGGCAAAGGAGGTAAAGGCTTGGGCAAAGGTGGTGCTAAGCGTCATCGTAAGATTCTACGCGATAATATCCAAGGAATTACCAAGCCAGCGATCCGTCGTCTCGCTCGCCGTGGGGGTGTAAAGCGAATTTCTGGACTGATCTACGAGGAGACACGCGGTGTTCTGAAAGTTTTCCTTGAGAACGTTATCCGCGATGCCGTGACCTACACCGAGCACGCCAAGCGTAAGACCGTTACAGCCATGGACGTAGTATACGCTCTGAAACGACAAGGACGTACTCTGTACGGTTTTGGGGGTTAGAATACACTGTGATCCCTGATCAACACTTAAACCAACGGCTCTTTTAGGAGCCAACAAATGTATGAAAAGCTCTGACCAAATACGTGATAAGAGAATTTGTTTTCATTACGATCATTGCCGAAGGTTTATACACATATGAACAAGACAACATACACCTGAAATCGATTCAGCGCTTTATTTACTGGGTGCGTCCACGCGAGTTTTTTCTTTTTTTGTGACTTTACAGCAGCGCAGTCGTTACTTATAAAGGGAAATTATTTTTTCCCGTCTAGATTAGCCTCATAGCTCTTTGCGGGGCGTACAATACTGTAAAGCTTTTGTCTTTAGTTAGTGAATAAACTGTTGCTGTACGTTGTTGTTGTCGCAGAATTAAGAGAGCAAGCTGGTTTGTGTCGTTACCGACGACGGTTTATAACTGTGTCTGTTTATTTTACGTAAACAGCTTATGTACTGAATGAAATCACGACGATCTCTTGTAATTTTGACGCAAAGAAAACAATATTTCAAGCTCAGTAGTAGCAGCAATGTTTGTTCCCGGTTGCTAGGAATGCGATGAATTGTGTACTCGTTTAAAAAGATCAGAAAGTTGTTCGATTGTCGCTTGGTATGTACCTCGAAGTTCGTATAAAAACCTGTTGGAAACAGCGCGAATGAAACCTGCATAAAAAGCAAACGCAATTTCAACTTTCATGATATAATCACATCAGTCTTTAAATTCATGTTACACCGAGCTAAACTGACCTAAGACTGGTTTCAGTTTCAAGCAATGTTGTGGTTGCTGTTGTTTCTTTCTTACATGCTATAGCCGAAATAACGCTAAATATGCTTTGGTATACGCATTTATGAACAAAACTAGGAACATGGAACCATGCAAAAACAAGTAGAAATAGCAAGTTTCCGCGAGACATAATTATTTGCGGCTAAGTATCCATCCAGTTATTAATCCCAAACTGAGACGGCGAATACTATTTGGGGGGTAGATTACAAATTTATATCGTGATTGGTCATGACTTTATTCTAGACTTGGTGGCTCCTAAAAGAGCCGTTTGTATTTATGGTTGTTGCCGTCGCTTAGTGTTGTTTCTTCTCTGTCTTTTTAGGTAGTAATACTGCCTGAATGTTGGGAAGAACACCGCCTTGAGCGATGGTGACACCGGCAAGGAGTTTGTTTAATTCTTCGTCATTTCGCACAGCCAACTGGAGGTGACGAGGAATGATTCTTGACTTCTTGTTGTCGCGTGCTGCGTTTCCTGCTAACTCGAGGATCTCAGCACTCAGATACTCAAGTACGGCAGCCAAGTACACGGGAGCACCGGCTCCGACGCGTTCAGCGTAGTTGCCTTTACGAAGAAGGCGATGGATGCGACCAACAGGAAATTGTAGTCCTGCCCTGGAAGAACGAGTCTTTGACTTGGTGCCCTGGGCTTTACCTTTTCCTCGTCCGGTCATTTTGTCGACTAACTCGTATATTAAGTTTCAGTTTAAGTTTCAGGAGACTGTTTTCCAAGACATAACTTCGGCCGCCATAATTTATCACGCGCGGACTGCGTTTCGTGGATCAGATTGCACCAATCAAAAGTCTAACATTGGCTCATAAAAAGAAATTCTAGCCTTGCAATTGTTCTCTTTGTGTCGATTGGCGGCACGCTCCATTGTTTACACCGAGAAAAACAAAACACCAATCACCGACGAGAACTTGCGATCCGCATATTAATTGATCCTATTGAATTTGGCAACATAAATAGAAACTGTGATATCCCGAATTAGCAAACTCGATTTCGAAAAGGCAGAGATATCTTTCTTTACCATGGCACCTAAACCGATTGCAGCTAAAAAAGGAGAGAAGAAGAGCGGCGGTAAGGCAAAATCCACGTCGGGCGACAGTACGAAAAAACGGCGATCGAAACGGAAGGAGAGTTATGCGATCTACATCTACAAAGTGTTAAAGCAGGTACATCCTGACACCGGAATCTCCAGCAAAGCAATGGGTATCATGAACTCTTTCGTGAACGATATCTTCGAGCGCATTGCTACAGAATCCTCCCGTCTAGCCCACTACAACAAGAAGTCCACTATCAGCTCCCGCGAGATTCAGACAGCCATCAGACTGCTCCTTCCAGGAGAACTCGCAAAGCACGCAGTCAGTGAGGGTACCAAGGCCGTCACGAAGTACACTAGTAGCAAGTGAAAACCATTCTTCAATACCAGATCTAAACAACGGCTCTTTTAGGAGCCACCAAATGTCAAAAAAAGCAATGATCAACACTCAACACGGTTTCTTAGAGTTTTCAATCGTCATTATAAACCCCGACACTCGCTCGCTCGCACACTTGCTCCCATTAAAACGAACAAATCATTCCTCTATTTCCCCGTTCAACTTTACTTTTTACATAAAAAAAAAAAACAACAACAACAACAACAACAAAAAACAGATAAAGGTTTTAAAAGATGATTTTTATGTAAGCAAGGAGAAAAGAAGAAAAAAAAAAGAAACAAATAAACGATTGCTGGGTGACAACACGCACCGAGCCAAACAGTTTCCGCAGGATCTCCTTCCCAGCGCGATGACCACTACACCACGCCAGAGAATCAACTGACGTAATTCGTAAAACAACGTTACTTAAAAGTGTTACAGGCATGAACAGGTCACTTCGGTACTGCACTTGAGAACAAGAGAACGGTTTACCAGGCTGCAAATATATATTTTCCGGGATGTAAGGGTTTTAATACTTCAAATCAGTTAAGCGGGAGGGATTCTGACTATTCAATATTGATGTTTACGGTAGTTTTCATTACCCGGATACCTGATAACCAGTTTCTTGACTAAGGTGCATGTACTGACCACTTCGAATAAAAAGTATTTATCTTATCTGATCTGATCTGATCTGATCTGATCTTATGGAGTGGCTTTTGTTTACTCTTTTAAGGCGTCTCTAAGCCGCGGTTCAAGTAACCTTCTGCTCAACAAAAACGAAATCAGTTTCGGCAAAGGAGAAATAAATACTGTGCTATAGGTGACGGTGACCTAAGGTCAACATACTAGAGGTGATATTGGTGATGACTTTACTTTATTTGGTGGCTCCTAAAGGAGCCGGTAGTTGAATAAGCGGGCGAGTTTTACTTGCCACTGACTTTCTTGTTGACTGTTTTTTTAACCGAGGCTTTGCTTTCTTTCGCTTTCTTAGGCAACGGCTTCTTTGTAGCAGTCTTCTTTGGCACGAGAGGTGTCTTCTTCTTGCTGCTGGAAACTTTCTTACCCGGCGATTTCTTGGTTTTCTCGGCTGGTTTGCGGGCGGTCTTTTCTTTCGCGGCGACCTTCTTTATTTTTGGTTTGTTGGCTGGATCGGCGGTTTTGGTCTTCTTCGCCGGGTCTTTGGTTGCCTTTGCTTTCTGTACTTCTTTGTTGACCTTGAAAGAACCTGAAGCTCCGGACCCTTTGGTGTTGATAAATTGACCACTCTCCACGCCTCTCTTAAGAGCCATTTTAATAAAATGACTTGCTTTGTCTCCCACTTTGAAATGGTTCTTAACGTACTTGTCGACAGCCTGACGCGAGGAACCATTACGATCTTTCAGGGCGTGAAGGGCTTGTATGATCATTTCTGCATACTTAGGGTGTTCGGCCGGCTGTTTAGAAGCTTTCTTCTGGGTGCTTTTGGCAGACATGTCTCGTTATTGTCTCCACAGCGATAGCTAATGTTGGTTACTTGCGCAACTCTTTTCTTAAGTTGTTATAGCGGACCGCAGAGGGATCAGTTACTACTGATCGCGATAGATCTGTAACCTCTAAGACGTTTGCTAAGTTCTTTGAAAATGAGATGGATTGTAAACGTCAACTTAGGAAGACAGGCAGAGAGATTAACTGAACGAATAAGGAGATGTTGGGCGCAATCACTAATTTTTTGGTAAGCTTAGAGATACTAGTACTCTACTGTGTCCTGTGCAGCACTTGTGTTGTGTGTATTATCGCGAAAAACCTGTAACGGCGTAGAGTATGAGAATTATGTCTGTCTCATTTCACTAGTAACTAAAAAAGAAACAAGTAGAGACAAGGTAAGAAGTAGTTTATTGGCCATTAACTTTTATTGTCAGGTGGTGGCTCCTAAAGGAGCCGTTTGTGTTGTGAGATTGTCAGAACCGAGCTGAGCTGTTATGCACGTTCGCCCCGGATCCTACGAGCCAACTGGATATCTTTAGGCATGATGGTGACACGTTTAGCGTGAATGGCGCAAAGGTTGGTGTCCTCGAAAAGACCGACCAGGTAGGCTTCGCTAGCCTCTTGAAGAGCCAGCACGGCTGAGCTTTGAAAGCGCAAGTCGGTCTTGAAATCCTGAGCGATTTCTCGAACAAGACGCTGAAACGGTAACTTGCGAATCAGCAACTCGGTGGACTTCTGATAACGACGGATCTCTCTGAGGGCCACTGTTCCTGGCCTGTAACGGTGCGGTTTTTTCACGCCACCAGTAGCAGGAGCGCTCTTTCGAGCTGCCTTAGTAGCCAGCTGTTTACGAGGCGCTTTTCCTCCGGTGGACTTTCTCGCTGTTTGTTTGGTTCGGGCCATGACTGTGAAACTGATGTTCAGAAGATTAAAGGCTCTATGTGAAAGCTTGGCAATTTTTATGGCCGCGATTTATCAGGAGGCTGTCGCAAGCCGATTGGATATTTAAGAATTTATGTATTTCTGATTGGTTCGGCTTCGGAGACACCCTGCTTTGATTTGCATGCCTTACAATAGACAGTGGGGCGAAAGAAAATTATAATATTCTTTTGTTGTCCTTTTACTAAGAACAAATCTATGTAAACACAAGAAATAATGTTTCCCGAGAGGTCAGATTGAAGGGTATAGATTGAAAAGCAATTTCTGTTCTGCAGTGATTTAACATAGTACGAGACCTGTCCCTTTTTAAACCTTGACGATAATTCAGACAACCGAGAATGTCCGGTCGCGGCAAAGGAGGTAAAGGCTTGGGCAAAGGTGGTGCTAAGCGTCATCGTAAGATTCTACGCGATAATATCCAAGGAATTACCAAGCCAGCGATCCGTCGTCTCGCTCGCCGTGGGGGTGTAAAGCGAATTTCTGGACTGATCTACGAGGAGACACGCGGTGTTCTGAAAGTTTTCCTTGAGAACGTTATCCGCGATGCCGTGACCTACACCGAGCACGCCAAGCGTAAGACCGTTACAGCCATGGACGTAGTATACGCTCTGAAACGACAAGGACGTACTCTGTACGGTTTTGGGGGTTAGAATACACTGTGATCCCTGATCAACACTTAAACCAACGGCTCTTTTAGGAGCCAACAAATGTATGAAAAGCTCTGACCAAATACGTGATAAGAGAATTTGTTTTCATTACGATCATTGCCGAAGGTTTATACACATATGAACAAGACAACATACACCTGAAATCGATTCAGCGCTTTATTTACTGGGTGCGTCCACGCGAGTTTTTTCTTTTTTTGTGACTTTACAGCAGCGCAGTCGTTACTTATAAAGGGAAATTATTTTTTCCCGTCTAGATTAGCCTCATAGCTCTTTGCGGGGCGTACAATACTGTAAAGCTTTTGTCTTTAGTTAGTGAATAAACTGTTGCTGTACGTTGTTGTTGTCGCAGAATTAAGAGAGCAAGCTGGTTTGTGTCGTTACCGACGACGGTTTATAACTGTGTCTGTTTATTTTACGTAAACAGCTTATGTACTGAATGAAATCACGACGATCTCTTGTAATTTTGACGCAAAGAAAACAATATTTCAAGCTCAGTAGTAGCAGCAATGTTTGTTCCCGGTTGCTAGGAATGCGATGAATTGTGTACTCGTTTAAAAAGATCAGAAAGTTGTTCGATTGTCGCTTGGTATGTACCTCGAAGTTCGTATAAAAACCTGTTGGAAACAGCGCGAATGAAACCTGCATAAAAAGCAAACGCAATTTCAACTTTCATGATATAATCACATCAGTCTTTAAATTCATGTTACACCGAGCTAAACTGACCTAAGACTGGTTTCAGTTTCAAGCAATGTTGTGGTTGCTGTTGTTTCTTTCTTACATGCTATAGCCGAAATAACGCTAAATATGCTTTGGTATACGCATTTATGAACAAAACTAGGAACATGGAACCATGCAAAAACAAGTAGAAATAGCAAGTTTCCGCGAGACATAATTATTTGCGGCTAAGTATCCATCCAGTTATTAATCCCAAACTGAGACGGCGAATACTATTTGGGGGGTAGATTACAAATTTATATCGTGATTGGTCATGACTTTATTCTAGACTTGGTGGCTCCTAAAAGAGCCGTTTGTATTTATGGTTGTTGCCGTCGCTTAGTGTTGTTTCTTCTCTGTCTTTTTAGGTAGTAATACTGCCTGAATGTTGGGAAGAACACCGCCTTGAGCGATGGTGACACCGGCAAGGAGTTTGTTTAATTCTTCGTCATTTCGCACAGCCAACTGGAGGTGACGAGGAATGATTCTTGACTTCTTGTTGTCGCGTGCTGCGTTTCCTGCTAACTCGAGGATCTCAGCACTCAGATACTCAAGTACGGCAGCCAAGTACACGGGAGCACCGGCTCCGACGCGTTCAGCGTAGTTGCCTTTACGAAGAAGGCGATGGATGCGACCAACAGGAAATTGTAGTCCTGCCCTGGAAGAACGAGTCTTTGACTTGGTGCCCTGGGCTTTACCTTTTCCTCGTCCGGTCATTTTGTCGACTAACTCGTATATTAAGTTTCAGTTTAAGTTTCAGGAGACTGTTTTCCAAGACATAACTTCGGCCGCCATAATTTATCACGCGCGGACTGCGTTTCGTGGATCAGATTGCACCAATCAAAAGTCTAACATTGGCTCATAAAAAGAAATTCTAGCCTTGCAATTGTTCTCTTTGTGTCGATTGGCGGCACGCTCCATTGTTTACACCGAGAAAAACAAAACACCAATCACCGACGAGAACTTGCGATCCGCATATTAATTGATCCTATTGAATTTGGCAACATAAATAGAAACTGTGATATCCCGAATTAGCAAACTCGATTTCGAAAAGGCAGAGATATCTTTCTTTACCATGGCACCTAAACCGATTGCAGCTAAAAAAGGAGAGAAGAAGAGCGGCGGTAAGGCAAAATCCACGTCGGGCGACAGTACGAAAAAACGGCGATCGAAACGGAAGGAGAGTTATGCGATCTACATCTACAAAGTGTTAAAGCAGGTACATCCTGACACCGGAATCTCCAGCAAAGCAATGGGTATCATGAACTCTTTCGTGAACGATATCTTCGAGCGCATTGCTACAGAATCCTCCCGTCTAGCCCACTACAACAAGAAGTCCACTATCAGCTCCCGCGAGATTCAGACAGCCATCAGACTGCTCCTTCCAGGAGAACTCGCAAAGCACGCAGTCAGTGAGGGTACCAAGGCCGTCACGAAGTACACTAGTAGCAAGTGAAAACCATTCTTCAATACCAGATCTAAACAACGGCTCTTTTAGGAGCCACCAAATGTCAAAAAAAGCAATGATCAACACTCAACACGGTTTCTTAGAGTTTTCAATCGTCATTATAAACCCCGACACTCGCTCGCTCGCACACTTGCTCCCATTAAAACGAACAAATCATTCCTCTATTTCCCCGTTCAACTTTACTTTTTACATAAAAAAAAAAAACAACAACAACAACAACAACAAAAAACAGATAAAGGTTTTAAAAGATGATTTTTATGTAAGCAAGGAGAAAAGAAGAAAAAAAAAAGAAACAAATAAACGATTGCTGGGTGACAACACGCACCGAGCCAAACAGTTTCCGCAGGATCTCCTTCCCAGCGCGATGACCACTACACCACGCCAGAGAATCAACTGACGTAATTCGTAAAACAACGTTACTTAAAAGTGTTACAGGCATGAACAGGTCACTTCGGTACTGCACTTGAGAACAAGAGAACGGTTTACCAGGCTGCAAATATATATTTTCCGGGATGTAAGGGTTTTAATACTTCAAATCAGTTAAGCGGGAGGGATTCTGACTATTCAATATTGATGTTTACGGTAGTTTTCATTACCCGGATACCTGATAACCAGTTTCTTGACTAAGGTGCATGTACTGACCACTTCGAATAAAAAGTATTTATCTTATCTGATCTGATCTGATCTGATCTGATCTTATGGAGTGGCTTTTGTTTACTCTTTTAAGGCGTCTCTAAGCCGCGGTTCAAGTAACCTTCTGCTCAACAAAAACGAAATCAGTTTCGGCAAAGGAGAAATAAATACTGTGCTATAGGTGACGGTGACCTAAGGTCAACATACTAGAGGTGATATTGGTGATGACTTTACTTTATTTGGTGGCTCCTAAAGGAGCCGGTAGTTGAATAAGCGGGCGAGTTTTACTTGCCACTGACTTTCTTGTTGACTGTTTTTTTAACCGAGGCTTTGCTTTCTTTCGCTTTCTTAGGCAACGGCTTCTTTGTAGCAGTCTTCTTTGGCACGAGAGGTGTCTTCTTCTTGCTGCTGGAAACTTTCTTACCCGGCGATTTCTTGGTTTTCTCGGCTGGTTTGCGGGCGGTCTTTTCTTTCGCGGCGACCTTCTTTATTTTTGGTTTGTTGGCTGGATCGGCGGTTTTGGTCTTCTTCGCCGGGTCTTTGGTTGCCTTTGCTTTCTGTACTTCTTTGTTGACCTTGAAAGAACCTGAAGCTCCGGACCCTTTGGTGTTGATAAATTGACCACTCTCCACGCCTCTCTTAAGAGCCATTTTAATAAAATGACTTGCTTTGTCTCCCACTTTGAAATGGTTCTTAACGTACTTGTCGACAGCCTGACGCGAGGAACCATTACGATCTTTCAGGGCGTGAAGGGCTTGTATGATCATTTCTGCATACTTAGGGTGTTCGGCCGGCTGTTTAGAAGCTTTCTTCTGGGTGCTTTTGGCAGACATGTCTCGTTATTGTCTCCACAGCGATAGCTAATGTTGGTTACTTGCGCAACTCTTTTCTTAAGTTGTTATAGCGGACCGCAGAGGGATCAGTTACTACTGATCGCGATAGATCTGTAACCTCTAAGACGTTTGCTAAGTTCTTTGAAAATGAGATGGATTGTAAACGTCAACTTAGGAAGACAGGCAGAGAGATTAACTGAACGAATAAGGAGATGTTGGGCGCAATCACTAATTTTTTGGTAAGCTTAGAGATACTAGTACTCTACTGTGTCCTGTGCAGCACTTGTGTTGTGTGTATTATCGCGAAAAACCTGTAACGGCGTAGAGTATGAGAATTATGTCTGTCTCATTTCACTAGTAACTAAAAAAGAAACAAGTAGAGACAAGGTAAGAAGTAGTTTATTGGCCATTAACTTTTATTGTCAGGTGGTGGCTCCTAAAGGAGCCGTTTGTGTTGTGAGATTGTCAGAACCGAGCTGAGCTGTTATGCACGTTCGCCCCGGATCCTACGAGCCAACTGGATATCTTTAGGCATGATGGTGACACGTTTAGCGTGAATGGCGCAAAGGTTGGTGTCCTCGAAAAGACCGACCAGGTAGGCTTCGCTAGCCTCTTGAAGAGCCAGCACGGCTGAGCTTTGAAAGCGCAAGTCGGTCTTGAAATCCTGAGCGATTTCTCGAACAAGACGCTGAAACGGTAACTTGCGAATCAGCAACTCGGTGGACTTCTGATAACGACGGATCTCTCTGAGGGCCACTGTTCCTGGCCTGTAACGGTGCGGTTTTTTCACGCCACCAGTAGCAGGAGCGCTCTTTCGAGCTGCCTTAGTAGCCAGCTGTTTACGAGGCGCTTTTCCTCCGGTGGACTTTCTCGCTGTTTGTTTGGTTCGGGCCATGACTGTGAAACTGATGTTCAGAAGATTAAAGGCTCTATGTGAAAGCTTGGCAATTTTTATGGCCGCGATTTATCAGGAGGCTGTCGCAAGCCGATTGGATATTTAAGAATTTATGTATTTCTGATTGGTTCGGCTTCGGAGACACCCTGCTTTGATTTGCATGCCTTACAATAGACAGTGGGGCGAAAGAAAATTATAATATTCTTTTGTTGTCCTTTTACTAAGAACAAATCTATGTAAACACAAGAAATAATGTTTCCCGAGAGGTCAGATTGAAGGGTATAGATTGAAAAGCAATTTCTGTTCTGCAGTGATTTAACATAGTACGAGACCTGTCCCTTTTTAAACCTTGACGATAATTCAGACAACCGAGAATGTCCGGTCGCGGCAAAGGAGGTAAAGGCTTGGGCAAAGGTGGTGCTAAGCGTCATCGTAAGATTCTACGCGATAATATCCAAGGAATTACCAAGCCAGCGATCCGTCGTCTCGCTCGCCGTGGGGGTGTAAAGCGAATTTCTGGACTGATCTACGAGGAGACACGCGGTGTTCTGAAAGTTTTCCTTGAGAACGTTATCCGCGATGCCGTGACCTACACCGAGCACGCCAAGCGTAAGACCGTTACAGCCATGGACGTAGTATACGCTCTGAAACGACAAGGACGTACTCTGTACGGTTTTGGGGGTTAGAATACACTGTGATCCCTGATCAACACTTAAACCAACGGCTCTTTTAGGAGCCAACAAATGTATGAAAAGCTCTGACCAAATACGTGATAAGAGAATTTGTTTTCATTACGATCATTGCCGAAGGTTTATACACATATGAACAAGACAACATACACCTGAAATCGATTCAGCGCTTTATTTACTGGGTGCGTCCACGCGAGTTTTTTCTTTTTTTGTGACTTTACAGCAGCGCAGTCGTTACTTATAAAGGGAAATTATTTTTTCCCGTCTAGATTAGCCTCATAGCTCTTTGCGGGGCGTACAATACTGTAAAGCTTTTGTCTTTAGTTAGTGAATAAACTGTTGCTGTACGTTGTTGTTGTCGCAGAATTAAGAGAGCAAGCTGGTTTGTGTCGTTACCGACGACGGTTTATAACTGTGTCTGTTTATTTTACGTAAACAGCTTATGTACTGAATGAAATCACGACGATCTCTTGTAATTTTGACGCAAAGAAAACAATATTTCAAGCTCAGTAGTAGCAGCAATGTTTGTTCCCGGTTGCTAGGAATGCGATGAATTGTGTACTCGTTTAAAAAGATCAGAAAGTTGTTCGATTGTCGCTTGGTATGTACCTCGAAGTTCGTATAAAAACCTGTTGGAAACAGCGCGAATGAAACCTGCATAAAAAGCAAACGCAATTTCAACTTTCATGATATAATCACATCAGTCTTTAAATTCATGTTACACCGAGCTAAACTGACCTAAGACTGGTTTCAGTTTCAAGCAATGTTGTGGTTGCTGTTGTTTCTTTCTTACATGCTATAGCCGAAATAACGCTAAATATGCTTTGGTATACGCATTTATGAACAAAACTAGGAACATGGAACCATGCAAAAACAAGTAGAAATAGCAAGTTTCCGCGAGACATAATTATTTGCGGCTAAGTATCCATCCAGTTATTAATCCCAAACTGAGACGGCGAATACTATTTGGGGGGTAGATTACAAATTTATATCGTGATTGGTCATGACTTTATTCTAGACTTGGTGGCTCCTAAAAGAGCCGTTTGTATTTATGGTTGTTGCCGTCGCTTAGTGTTGTTTCTTCTCTGTCTTTTTAGGTAGTAATACTGCCTGAATGTTGGGAAGAACACCGCCTTGAGCGATGGTGACACCGGCAAGGAGTTTGTTTAATTCTTCGTCATTTCGCACAGCCAACTGGAGGTGACGAGGAATGATTCTTGACTTCTTGTTGTCGCGTGCTGCGTTTCCTGCTAACTCGAGGATCTCAGCACTCAGATACTCAAGTACGGCAGCCAAGTACACGGGAGCACCGGCTCCGACGCGTTCAGCGTAGTTGCCTTTACGAAGAAGGCGATGGATGCGACCAACAGGAAATTGTAGTCCTGCCCTGGAAGAACGAGTCTTTGACTTGGTGCCCTGGGCTTTACCTTTTCCTCGTCCGGTCATTTTGTCGACTAACTCGTATATTAAGTTTCAGTTTAAGTTTCAGGAGACTGTTTTCCAAGACATAACTTCGGCCGCCATAATTTATCACGCGCGGACTGCGTTTCGTGGATCAGATTGCACCAATCAAAAGTCTAACATTGGCTCATAAAAAGAAATTCTAGCCTTGCAATTGTTCTCTTTGTGTCGATTGGCGGCACGCTCCATTGTTTACACCGAGAAAAACAAAACACCAATCACCGACGAGAACTTGCGATCCGCATATTAATTGATCCTATTGAATTTGGCAACATAAATAGAAACTGTGATATCCCGAATTAGCAAACTCGATTTCGAAAAGGCAGAGATATCTTTCTTTACCATGGCACCTAAACCGATTGCAGCTAAAAAAGGAGAGAAGAAGAGCGGCGGTAAGGCAAAATCCACGTCGGGCGACAGTACGAAAAAACGGCGATCGAAACGGAAGGAGAGTTATGCGATCTACATCTACAAAGTGTTAAAGCAGGTACATCCTGACACCGGAATCTCCAGCAAAGCAATGGGTATCATGAACTCTTTCGTGAACGATATCTTCGAGCGCATTGCTACAGAATCCTCCCGTCTAGCCCACTACAACAAGAAGTCCACTATCAGCTCCCGCGAGATTCAGACAGCCATCAGACTGCTCCTTCCAGGAGAACTCGCAAAGCACGCAGTCAGTGAGGGTACCAAGGCCGTCACGAAGTACACTAGTAGCAAGTGAAAACCATTCTTCAATACCAGATCTAAACAACGGCTCTTTTAGGAGCCACCAAATGTCAAAAAAAGCAATGATCAACACTCAACACGGTTTCTTAGAGTTTTCAATCGTCATTATAAACCCCGACACTCGCTCGCTCGCACACTTGCTCCCATTAAAACGAACAAATCATTCCTCTATTTCCCCGTTCAACTTTACTTTTTACATAAAAAAAAAAAACAACAACAACAACAACAACAAAAAACAGATAAAGGTTTTAAAAGATGATTTTTATGTAAGCAAGGAGAAAAGAAGAAAAAAAAAAGAAACAAATAAACGATTGCTGGGTGACAACACGCACCGAGCCAAACAGTTTCCGCAGGATCTCCTTCCCAGCGCGATGACCACTACACCACGCCAGAGAATCAACTGACGTAATTCGTAAAACAACGTTACTTAAAAGTGTTACAGGCATGAACAGGTCACTTCGGTACTGCACTTGAGAACAAGAGAACGGTTTACCAGGCTGCAAATATATATTTTCCGGGATGTAAGGGTTTTAATACTTCAAATCAGTTAAGCGGGAGGGATTCTGACTATTCAATAT
>CAXIVM010001338.1:0-23000 GCA_964035705.1 Porites rus | reverse complement strand
CATCAAGCTCACAGTTGTTCAGCTGTTCCCTCACTATCAACTCCATCCAATAGTCAATAGTATTCAATAGTTCAATATCAATGCCACAACGAATCAGAAGCTCTGTGTGTTTTTTCGTGCAAGCCAGGTGCAAAGAATATTGATTAAACATGAAATAAAATCCTTTCAGGCAAAGGCCACAGCAAAGCCAGCAACATCGGCCGACCTGGTCAAATTCTGCATCGTCAACATCTTGGCGCAGCTGCCCTACTACCCATGCATCATGTCCATCGTAGAGAATGATAGATAGTGTGCAATGCAAAGTCCCACCATGAGTGCAGAGATGGTGAAGACAAAAATGCCTTCCAGAAGCAAGCTTAGCGAGGCTGTAGATTGAAGTTGCAACCTGAGAAGTGAAGGGGGCAAAAGCTTGTTTGCTAGCTGCTAGTCAGAACGCCCGGAAAAGACACTACTGTATCGGTTGTCATCTTTTGTCGCTCGTCTCTCTTTCTTGAAGGTACATGATGGCCATCAAATTCAAGGCATCTCGCCTTCAGCGAAGATTTGGACGTCGTCGGGACTGTGCAGCCATGTATTTTTTCAATCATGCCACAGCTCCCAACGCCTCCACTATGGCAGCCAACGCGTTGAGTGACCTCTGACGAAAAGCAAACGCATCCACAACGTTGTAGCTTCCAGCAAAGCAGAAAAGACAATTTGGGAAGGAACCTCACACTGCGAAGCTCTTTGTTCAGCTGTAGAGTCGTCAAGGCCTGAAGACCGAAGACCCACTAGGATTAATTACAATGCCACATAATCTATTCCACGTTCAACAGTTCTGGTCATACAACCCATAGATGCCTTTGATCCTCCTTTGCGCATGTCTGCACCATGAGCTACTTTTTTTTGGTTAAATGTGAAGCGTGGAGGATTTGCTGAGGGAAGTGGGAATGAGAACGAGTCGCCAACACCCAGGAGCACTGCTGAATAAACCAATGGCTGCAAGGTTGACGATGCCGAGGAGAAACAATGTCACAATGTTGGGCAAGCGGCTAGGAACAAGAAGCTACTAGGGGCTCCTGGCCTCACTACTAGGAACAAGAAGCTACTAGGAGCTTTGTCCGGAGGAGTCCGTCCGGGAGATGCCAAAGCGAACTCGTCTGCTCGGGACATCTTTTTCTGCACCAAAACCCTTCTTCCATTTGGTCCTCGCCTGGCTCAGAAGCCCCGCATTCTAAATTGACCCCTCAGACAAAGGACCAGGTTTGGTGGGCCAAGCTCTCAACACACCAAAATTCAATGTCTATGACTTTGGTAGGTGTTAAGTGTGTGTGCAAGTATCACCGCTCAGGTTCAGAAGACAATGTATGATTCTATGTGACTATGTGACGCTGAATTGGACACACAAAGGTGCGAAAAGAGCGGAAAAAAACACTGCGCAGTGGTTGCATGATGTATGGTTATGATCTTGGTCTTCCAAATCGTGAAACTTCCAGTGTCAAATCGCAAACGCTGCCCATGACCTCAGTCAAGCGAAGAAGCAATGCACAAGCAAAGCACACCTGAAGCGACTGTGCAAGCACAGACTTGGTGACCAGCTTTGGACTTGGATGGCTACCTGCATCAAGGATTCTGGCGAGAGGCGAGAAGGCATGCAAGATGTCAATCTTTTCACATCTTATAAATTGTCCAGACCCTCAAGCCATACATCTGGATGTCTGCATTCACTGGTCTTCATCATCATCCCCCTGCCATTGGTGGGTTAGGCATTCACAAAGGCTTCAAGCTCCAACTATACAACGAGTTGAAGGAAACGTGCCGCTGTCCGAAGCTGCATCATGCATAGGATCCTCGCCTTTCCTTTGCCCTTGCGGCCTTTTCCGCCTCTCTTCCTTGCGGGCTTGCCTGCGAAAGAGTTCAAAAAACCTTTCTCACCTACATCCGTCCTCTTCAGCCAATGAAATGGCCACGTGGCCTTTGCCATCACCCTTCTTTCCATCGCCCTTTGGTATAGGTGGTTGAAGCGGTGATGCTGTATTGGCTCCAATTGGCAGCTGTCCATCTGGATGCATTTGCTGAGCCTCGAATCTCGCAAAGGATCATCAAGAAAAGTTGAAACCCTCCTCTGAGGCATCCACATCGCCAGCTGATCTGAAAACCATACCCATCCCACGTGGGGCCTAGCGGTCTGCAACTAGTAGAAGAAAGAGAATCACAAAATATATAAGAAAAAACCAGCTGGACTTGAGCCCTTTAATAAAGCCGCGTTTAAAGGGGCCCAGGTCCACCTTTTTTTACTTCTCTGTTTTTTCCAATTTTGATTTGGTCTGCTTACAGGGCGAGCCTCTTGCCCACCTCTTAGCCAATTTCCGAGAACCCTGCGTGGCGTGATGGTCTCTTAGCAAGTGCTGTAGCTTTTGCCTGGGGAGCAAGCAACAAGGCATTATTTATGTTGAGTCAAGTCAAAACCTGGCTGAATTTCCCAGAGGCCGCGCACTTGAGTTAATTATGTAATTTAGTACAGTTTGTTGTCTGAGTCCGAGTCATAATTAACCAGCACATTATGCCATGATGTCATGGTACGACTTACGCAGCACACCCTCTCCTCGGCTTCGCGTCTTTTCCTCTCCTTCTCCAGCCGCATCCTCTCACGTTCTTCACCTCGTCTCATGTTAGCTACAGGAACCATGTAAATAATCGTACATGTTCTCCCCGCTTTCCCTGCATTGGCGGCCTTTAGCGGCCCAAACAATTCCAATGAGCAAAGCAGGCTGCGCTCTGAGTCATGCACGTTCTGCTTCCCGTGCAGCTGCTGAGACGGCAGCGGCAGCTGCAGCACCACCTCTAGAAATGCAAGACCAAACTACCCCTCTCTCCCCCACTGCAAATGCAGCAGCACAGGCCCACGTCCACTTGATGCTCGCAAGAGCTACGTCTGTGAAGATAGTCCACTCGAGTCATGACACTACCCGTGTAGAGCGCTCAAGCCTGACCTGAGACGGGCCCTGCTCACAGCGGAAAGGTGGGAGAGTCAGCCTGAACATTATAGTTTACTTCAAAACAGCTTGGATGAAGTCGCAGGTACGTCGACAGGACGTCTCCCGTCGATGTCACAAGCAAGAGATAGGTGTCTTCGTTGGCACCTGCCCTATCTCTGCTTCAGGTGCCCCCTGTCTTTTAAAGAGTTTGAGTGGCTTTGAACTAACTTGCAATGCGTGAAAGCCATTGAAGCAGGCGTTGACACACACACACACCACGCCGATACCGGCGCTCAAGAGGTTTAGTAGCCACCTAACAAGCCTTAGAAGGAAAGGAAAGGAAAGGAAAGGAAAGGCAAGGCAAGGCAAGGCAAGGCAAGGAAAGGAAAGGAAAAGACAGAAAGAGAAAACGAAGAGGGCAAGAGAGAAAGATAGGTGTAGTTACGAGGCCCACTAGTTACGAAACCTTCTAGTTACTGAATACTTAGCCGCATGAATTAAGTGCAACCGTTAGCGAGCGGGACTTTAGTCTTAGACCACCCGGGTAGGAAAGACTAGGACAGGAGAAACAGAAGGCAAGGCACCAACACACAAGTGTGTTGAGTGCGATTTCCTTCTGTTACCTCAATTAGAGCGGGGGAATAAGAGGTGTGAATTCTCGTGCAGGGGTGGGGTGGGGTGGCTCAGGCTCAAAGGCACTCGGTCGGAAAGCCGTAAACGGCGTACCCTTGACTAAAAATTTACCTGAAGCCTAAACGAAGCAAAGACCTAGAAAACGAAAAGCAGCAGCAGGAGAGAACAAACCAAAAGAGATTACTTAGCTGCGTGGTACGCATCTTTTTTCATGACGTGTGAATACTTAGCGGCGTGGAGGATTCTTCAGTGTTTTTAATTCAGTGGGCCCTGCGGCATTCGATCAGCACTCTCAAGCAAACCAAACGAGCCAGCGAAGGTCAAAGTGAAGTTCACGTGAAAGGAAAGAGAGAGAGTCAGTGACAGAGGTTGGGTCTATGCACATGCTGCGCCCCTTGTCGGGGATCACACCACAGCCCTCAGTGGGACTCTGTGGCGTCACACACCTAGATTGATGCTCGCAAGAGCTACGTCTGTGAAGATAGTTCACTCTAGCGATGACACTACCCGTGTAGAGCGCTCAAACCTGACCTGAAAAGGGCCCTGCTCACAACGGAAAGGTGGGAGAGTCAGCCTGAACAGTATAGTTAAATTCAAAAGTGCTTGCATGAAGTCGCAGGTACGTCGACAGGACGTCTCCCGTCGATATAACAAGCAAGAGATAGGTGTCTTCGTTGGCACCTGCCCTATCTCTGCTTCAGGTGCCCCCTGCCTTTAAAAGAGTTTGAGTGGTGTTGACTTGACTTGCAATGTGTGAAAGCCTTGGAAACAGGCGTTGACACACACACACACACACGGGAGATTATGCGTACGATTTGATTGCTCCAAGCCCTCGGTAATTAGAAGACCTGAGTAGTGCAAAGAGGTCCAACCAGCCTAAGGTTCATACAAGTAGATCAAAAAATAAAAATGACAAAAATCTCAAAGACATCCCGCATTGGAGAGGTTGCAATAGATTCCAAAAGGTTCGATAGGTCTCCAAACCATCGTGCGTGACTGCCGACTCAAACGGACGGACGCAATGGCCAGCAATTGTTCTAGTTAGAATCAGGGACCAAACGGAAATAGCATCGTCGGTGCGCAAGCTTCTCCCTTGGGCTGGTACTTGCATGAACACCCAGCCCCCTGCTATATATAACTCTGTAGAAAAGCTTACAAACAAGCAAATAGTGAAAAGATGTGAAACGCTTAACAGCAAACGCAGTAAGAGCATCGAGCGACAAAAGGCTCCTTGTGACTCCAAAGGTTGCACGTGCGCGCGCAACACACTCTGACATTGGTTTGTTGTTAACCCAGTTCCCAAGTCAAAGACAGGTGGTGGAACAGAAAGGCGAAGAGCCCAAGCATTTGTAGGTGTTTGAACAAAGTGGTTTCACGCTTGACTGCGGAAGCTAGTTACTGCATTAGCCCTTTACTGCAGGAACGGCAAGGTGCAAGGGTCCGAAGAACAGAACTGTTTAACAAACGCACTAGCACTTTACCAAAGCTAAGGAAACCTGTTTTGGGGGATATCATGCGAACAACCACCATGGAAACAACAGAAGGAAAAGTGGAGTCACAGCGTGTGCAAAAGTTCTCATCCGCGCAGGTACAGAAGTTTACGTCCAAACTTCCATCCAGTCGATTTCCCTAGCTTCGTTGGCGTGACTAGGAAATCGACCGTCGCGCCCCCTGTGACTTAAAAATTGAGAAAAACAGAAACTCTTAGTTACAGAGGTGGACACACACAGAACGCCGATATCGGCGCTCTGGGGAACTTACTAATCACCTAAAAGGCCTTAGAACGAAAGGAAAGAAAGACAGCAAGGAAAACGCAAAGGAAAGAGAGAAAGATAGGTGTAGTGACAAGGCCCACTAGTTACGAAACCTGCTAGTTACTGATTACTTAGCCGCATGAATTAAATGCACTAGTTAGCGAGCGGGGCATACGTCTTAAACCGCCCGGGTAGCTAGGAGTAGAAAAGGAGAAACAGAAGGAAAGGTACCGACACACAAGTGTGTCGAGTACCATTTCCTTCTGTTACCCTAGATAGCGGGTGGGATAGAAGTGCGAATTAGGTTGCAAGATGGGGGGGGTGTGGACGTGCAAGTGTGGACAGAGACAAGGAACCGTAACGTGTCCGATCTCAAAGTGGTCGTGGTTGGAAATGTGAGACAGTACATTCTTGAAAGTGAAATCAAGCTGCAAACATGAACGTGAATCTGATCAAAGAGAGTGGAATTGCCGTGAAGCCCGGCGGCATAAGTTGCAGGGAATACAGTGGTGAAACCAAATCCGTTAAGAGAATCCAAGGTCTGGTGGAGACGGTCGAAGCAGTTACACGAGTTCCGGATTGAAAACGGCGCCTCCTTGCGGAGGATCACACCCAGCACCCAAGTGGGACGACTGAGCGGGTCACACTCTGACATTGGTTTGCTGTTAATAACTCAGTTCCCAAGTCAAAGAAAGGTGGTGGAACAGAAAGGCGAAGAGCCCAAGCATTTGTAGGTGTTTGAACAAAGTGGTTTCACACTTGACTGCGGAAGCTAGTTACTGCATTAGCCCTTTACTGCAAGAACGGTAAGGTGCAAGGGTCCGAAGAACAGAACTGTTTAACAAACGCACTAGCACTTTACCAAAGCTAAGGAAACCTGTTTTGGGGAATGTCATGCGAACAACCACCATGGAAACAACAAAAGGAAAAGTGGAGTCACAGCGTGTGCAAAAGTTTTCATCCGCGCAGGTACAGAAGTTTGCGTCCAAACTTCCATCCAGTCGATTTCCCTAGCTTCGTTGGCGTGACTAGGAAATCGACCGGCACGCCCCCTGCGACTTAAAAGTTGAGAAACACAGAAACTCTTAGTTACAGAGGTGGACACAGACACACACACACCACAACAAAAACCACCGACCCAGCATAACCCAGAAACTCACCCAACCAACGAACAAGAACACTCAAGAACCGCCAAGAAAAAAAGCAAAAGAATGCAAAAGAGTACTGGAAGCAGGTCTGTGTGCATGTGTGTGCATCGGAGACTGTGGCTTGATCTCTTCATGCACTGGCCTGTTCGAGCTGCGGCCCTGCGACCAGCCGGAGTTGTTGGCATCTAGGCGTAAAGGCCAACAAGGCCACATCGCAGGAAAGGAACGAAAGTAAAGTGTTTTGTATTTTGGGGGCAGGCCGGAGCTCCTGATGGAAGTGTCCTAGTCCTGGCAAAGGCACGTTATGCGTTTGATAGTTCATGTTCATCAAAATTGCCAGCACGACCGCCACTCGTCATCCACGGTGCCACCGTGGCTGCTGTAGTTGCTGCGACCGCCATAGTTGCTCCATCCATGGCCGCCCCCATGGCCACCAAGTGGACCAACACCTAAAGTTCCAGTCTTGCATCTACAATCATACAGTATCTATCTTTTATACCATGTTCACACGTTCACTTGAAGTGAAAATCTGAAATCCTGGGCTGTGGCTTGACTCAGAATCACCTGCACATCTGTGGCATGCTGTGGCATAGTCCGTTTCTACACCGCTTCAACGCGCGCCACGACCATACATGCCAACCAAGGCCAGCCGACTGATGACTAGAGTTGGGTATGGCATCCAACTGCAGTAAGTACCGGGCTGCTGGTGCCATTGTCCAGCCCTGATGCAAGGAGCAAGCATCACACACGTTTCAAAGCTCCTTGCAGCCCACATGCTGAGGCTCCGTGCTCTGAAATGATGCATAGCGGCCCTGCCCCTGCAGGCAATCCAGTAGTGCTGAGAAAATGCATGCTGAGTGCACTGGAACCGAAAACAACAACACTGATGCGTGAATGGTGCAAGTCGAGGAAACTCCTCATCTCCTGTGCCACAGCTTTCTCTGTCATTCTGGGGGCCCTGCACCTGTCCTCAAGCATGACACTACAACAAGAATGGCGTCACCGTCACCCATGAAATTCAAGAACGACTGGGCTTGACCAGGGGGCTTGCGTACCAGCAGCCATGGCACCTTGACCAGAAGGAAAGTGTCAAACGGGCAAACTCTGCAATGTCCGTCTTTCTTGTGCAGTCTGTGACACAAGTGCATCCACCGCTCTTTTCTCACAGCCAACTTCTCCTCTAAGAGACAGAATGACATACAGACTCGGCCTTCTTCCTTCACGAAATAAGAGAAGCCAAATGTTCGCACTGTAGAGAAGTACAGGAGTGTGACGAAGTCACAGAAAGCTTCTTTAGATTTGGCCATCGCGTTGCATGTTGCCGTGTCGCACACTCAATGACATGGAAATACTGCCAAAGTCGGTCAGCAAAGTCCCACCAATTGTGCCGTGCCATTTGAGAGGTGCAGGTTGTCGTCGAAGAAGCTGTTGCCCTTGATGCACTCCGTGCCGTCGCCTGCAACATTAGGCCTCCTGCCTCCCTGATAATTTCAAGAAGGAAACAAAGTGCCGAGCACAGCACAGCTCCACAAACAAAATTCAACGTCCACTCCGGAGTCCACTCCCAAGATCTCTGCCTGGCCTGTGTGGTATATAACAAGAATAAGTGATTGGGAGCAAAACTCCTAATGCACAATGCGCTCAAAGCCTCTCTGAATGAACATTTGCACATTGAAACGGTCGATATGTTTTGTGCTGTCCTTCAGCTTTTGCTGCACAAGCAGCTTCGAGGTCGGATCAAGAGGAGCGAAAGCTTCATCAATCAAGACAACCTTCCCACACACACACAGACAGACAGACAGACAGATAGATCGATGGATAGATAGATAGATAGATAGGTGGATAGGTAGGTAGATCGATAGGTAGCTAGGTAGATAGGTAGATAGATAGGTAGATGGATAGGTAGATAGATAGGTAGATGGATAGGTAGCTAGGTAGATAGGTAGATAGATAGGTAGATAGATAGGTAGATAGATAGGTAGATAGGTAGGTAGGTAGGTAAATAGGTAGATAGATGGCAGGTAGGTAGACAGGTAGATGGATAGATAAATATATAGATAGAGAGATAGAGAGACAAAGAGAGAGAGAGAGAGAGAGATAGAATCTGCGAGAGATAGAGAGACAGACAGACAGACAGACAGAGACAAAGACAGAGACAGAGACGCAGACAGACAAACAAAAGAAAGAAAGAAATAAAGAAAGACAAGGGTAGATAAGGATAGATTAGACTAGAGTAAAATAGATCAGGATCGATTAGAAGAGAGTAGAATAGATTAGAATAGATAAGGAGGGATTAGAACAGAGTAGAATATAGAGGTTAGAATAGAACAGAACAGAATAGATTAGATCATTAGATTAGATGGATAGATGGATGACAGCGCCGAAGTTTCTTGCAACATGAAAACTGATGATACATGACATGAGACCCTCAACATGCACCCGGCCTTTGGACAGCTTTCCTTGAGGAAAATCTGTCTCATCAGTTCAGCTTTGCTCCGCTGGCCGCCAGACAGCTCAGCATACCAGTCCTTGTGTTCGTAACTAACAAGATTCGGAAGCCAGCGCAAAAGACTGAAGAAAGGAACCTAATTACTAGCGATGGCCTCCAACTAGTAGCAATGGCCTCCAACGTAATCCTTTTATGCACATGATTCAGAAATCGTACTAATGCCTCTCCGGTTCCGCAGCCTCAGTCCGCAATTCTGGCGAAGAAAGCCCAGGTGACAACGCAGCTTGTGCCTCAAGGATGAACACAACTGAGTGGTTGAGTGCTACATGTGGCTCATGGTGAGCATGATTCAACCAACCTCAATATAGGCTCAGGCAGGGCTACAATCATATGTATGAAAATTGTCCGGGCCGATGATGAGTGTCCTCTGAGGTGGACTCGCAAGTGAGGCGAAGCAGCCGGAGGGAGCGGGCACGAAATGCAAGAAGGAAGCAGCCATTCGACAGTGCGTTATAGTTACAAGAGCTTTGTGCAAAATATTTTGGGATACTATTCACCTAAGGGTGAATATAAGTATTTGCATACCCGTCCCAAAAGAAAGCATGCCCCAGTGATGCCAACCAACAGCAGTCATGGTGCGGTGTGGAAGCGCAGTTCCGAAGAAACCCTTGCCTCGGCGTGAAGTTTGGTCAATTAGAAACCACTATGAAAACAGAATCTGTTTGCCACTGCACCTATCACCTGGACCCAAACGTTTCCTCCCTTGATAGGCTTGGCAGGCTGAACCGATGTCTACGATTGCATTCTGCCTAGGGTGCTACACGTTCCTCTGCCTGCTGCAGCACTTCTTCTGCAAGATCAATCTCTGCCAAGTTCAGCAACCATGCCAACGGCTTGATAAAGAGAGGATGGTAGGGCCTCCAGGTTCGGATTGATAATCTGTCAAAAGTTGTCTCTATCTGTGACTTGGCACTTGCACTCTTAAAAAGCAACAGCTCTTGTGAGCCACCTATGATGTATGTTCGTTATATCCTTGGTTGTGACCTTGAAATCTCGGCAACCTGGACCTTGATGAAGAAAGAAAACTTAACGATTCTTGGACCCCGGTCGTGTTTTCCATGTGTTTGCGCCCTGTCTCTTAGGAAACCCTCCACCCAGAAATGCAACAGTATCGCTTTGACAAACTGCTCTAAGAAGTTGACAATGGTTTGACAATCAACTGAAGGCAAAAAGCAAATACTGCCTCTGTGGGATTTCTACAATCTCGTCCACAGGCAGCACCTGTCGATGCAAAAGGTTAGTGCATATGGCACAACAATGCATATTCAGTCATGGCGCAACTTCGCCATGAGTCCTCAAGCCAGCAGGTAATGGAATTGGTTGCGTGCACGCAGCAAAGATGGAGAACCTCAGCAAACGATATGCAGGCCGACTTGGTTCGGCAGCGGCCACCTTCACAATCTCTTTCAGGCCAAGCGACAAAGTGCTCTTGCCTAGGTCACGCTACGGCAATGGACCAGGTTCAAAGGGGATCTCGGAAACATGAAAAGGCTAGAAGGGTCTGCCCCTGAAAATGCATTGCTCATGGCTCATGCATTTTCACACACACAGACACACACACACACACATGTTTATATATATATACACATTATATAAAACCCCATGGTCCGCGTAGAGCCGTTTTTGGCCCGGCTAATGTAAGCGCAACATATTTCCTTGACAACATTTGATTGTACACCACCTACTAGGAACTACTACAACGTACAAGTCAGGAAGCCAAAACGTCCACAAGGTCCTGTCTTTAATGATTTCTAGCCACGACATAATACAAACAGTTAAACACATCTATTGTCTCAAGTTTGTCAATAAAAAAAAACGTCAAACTAAAAGCCAACCCAAGTAACCAAAAACTAGGACCAAGGACGCTACTAGGGGCTCCTGGCCTTACTACTAGGAGCAAGGACGCAGAACCTTGACAAGAAAGAACAATATTCTCAGACTCTTGGAGCCCTGGATGGGCACGCCCATGGCAAAAATAACTAAAATTTACCAGACTTCTTGAAAAGTGTGTTTTCTTTGTGTTTTGTGTCTTTTGATTGTTCAATGTTTATTGGTCAAACCTTGTTTTCGTGGCCAGCTTACGTAACAGAAGCTACAAGCACGTACATTCAGGAGGAAGAATCAGATCTGGTTTTGCAATCTGCCTGATATGAATGATTTGGGTGGTTCATTGCTTTTTCATATGAGTGCTCTTCCGTGCGGGGCGCCAAAAATGGCTGAGGGTGCACGCCAGAAGGTGGCTTGCACGTTTCGACGAGCACGAGCTAACTCAGTCCTATTTCGCATGTCTATACTGTATATAACGATATCATCTCTGTACATATGGGTTGGGGTCCGGAGTGATGACACTGATAAGAGCAAGCATGGAAATGACTCCAAGGAACACAAAGCAGGTGAGAAAACCAAAAGAACGATAGAAACATGTGTAGGACATACTCTACAGACTCTACACTTCCACCTTTCTCAGTTTGTTCATGTACATGCTGTAGGAGATACAGCCAGGAGGGTTGCATGAATCTTCTGTACTTCACACCTGGCTATAGTTGACTACAAACTCTACTCTTGAGATTTTGGTTTCTCTTCTCACTGTCTAAGAGTGCAGACTCACATCACGCATCACCTTCCTCTCGACACGCTTTGCACAAAAATGTGCCTGGCGCGCCTTTAGACATATCCACCGTCCCTGTGAAAGTATCAAGCTGGATTGATTGCCAACAGCTGCAAGCAGCAAGTGCCAAACTAAAGAGATACAAGAGGAACTTGCACGATAGGAGCGGGGATGGTTTGCAGAACATTGCAGAAGGACGCTACTAGGGGCTCTTGGCATCGCTACTAGGAGCAAGGACGCTACTAGGGGCTCCTGGCCTTACTACTAGGAACAAGAAGCTACTAGGAGCAAGGACGCTGCTAGGGGCTCCTGGCCTTACTAGGAGCAAGGACGCTACTAGGGGCTCCTGGCCTTACAACTAGGAACAAGAACGCTACTAGGAGCAAGGATGCTACTAGGGAGTTGAGTTTTCCTGCTAGATCTGGACAAAGGTGGGTTGTACTGTTTTATGAACCTCATGCAAACGAGCCGAGGAAGAGCGGGAAGGGGATAGGTATTAGACCATGGGATACATACACGATTGTAAATGTAAATAGTGTGATTGTATGTGACTGGGCCTTGCATCATCGATTCCCCTCCTCTAGCACACGCTTGAGGGAGAGTGAATAGGGACAGCCCCCCTGAAGCAGTCTGCCGCGCCAGCAGCAAAACAGGCAGACATGCGCAGCCAAGCAAACCAAAGCAAAAGCCAAACAATAGAAAACCAAGCTATATTATACTCATGTTTTATGTATTATAATAAGGTCAATTAACTTTATTTTACCAGGGCTCCACGTTTTGCATGATTCACACCTTTCACGCAGTTCATATCCAAAAAGCTTTTCAGGTCAGAGTTCCACGAATCAAGCAAAACCTCAGAAGAGGTTCAGCAATCGTCTTAAAGGGAAGCAATGGTCAGCAGTAAACAAAGCTAATTTAAAGAAAGACACACACCCTGGGTGAAACATATTCATTTCCACGCTAAAAACACCATTCAATGGTTTAGATCTTTTGGAAGACCTTCTCTATATTATTCCATTGTGCCCTTCCACTTGATAATTTGGGATTGGACATGACTACATGTGTAGGTGTTGGGGTTGGCAGTACGTAAGGTGCGGAATTGACTCGAGGCAGCTGCGACGAGAGGTTGCAAGAATCTCAAGCACCACCAACACAAAAGCAGTTGTGTAAAAGCAGGCAAGTTGCCACATCCATTGGGGCCTGTGATGGCATAGACATTGCCAGACGTCAGGTCCAAATTGGGAAACTGCATGTGCAAGGTGCCCCAGTGGTAAGAGAAGTTTCGAAACTGCAGAGGACCTCACTACAGTAGACAGCATCAGGAACCCTTGAATTGGGAGGCTGGGCTACACGGCTACACCAACTTCCACAGTAAACACGATGTAATGAACAAGCAATGTCCGAAAGTGTTATACAAAAGCAGCCATGGAGCCAGCGTGTCTTTCTCTCCGGCAATGGGAGTGCATATGCAGCCTGCTCCATGCAATCCACTTGCAAAACATGTCAAAGAACACCAACTGAATAGACCGGGAAGCACAAAACCAAGCAAACAATGTTCTCAGAAGTGCCTTTGAAAGTGGGCAACGAAACCCTTCTGCAGCTCCGAAAGGCGCTGCAGGTGGGTTTGCATCTCGGCGAGTTTGGCCTCCTGTGAGACGGGGCAGGGTCGAGAGTTCTGGTTTCGTGTTGAGTGTCTTATTTATACTTAAACTTAAACTTATATATATATATTTTAAAAAATATATAGTTACAGTAATAGTTCCCGAAAGCACTGCGAAGGGTTCTTCCGGAAAATCCCTTGAACACTGACACTTCGACACTTACACTTACACACTGACACACTGACACTTCCACACTGGCACTTGAACACTGACATTTCTACACTTACACTTGAGCACTTACGCTTCCACACTGACACTTGAATACATACACGTCTATACGTATCCCAGTGTAAGGGTATGCAATCCCAGTGCAAGTATGCAAGTATAAGTATGGAAAACTTGCACGGGAGATGTCCTAATGAAAAACTTTTCCCCACTTTATAAATTCTCTCTTAAAGGCGGAGGGTGGGACGAACAGCATCAACCGAAAATGCAACCCTCTGCGGAGATCGTGCGTGTCGAGTGCGCGAAATGCAGGCGAGAGTGCGATTGGGTCAGTGCGCGCGCAACCCTCTGCGGAGATCGTGCGCGTCGAGTGCGCGAAATGCAGGCGAGAGTGCGATTTGACCTGTTCCCGCGTAACCCTCTACGGAGATCGTGCGTGTCGTGTGCGCGAAATGCAGGCGAGAGTGCGATTTGGCCTATGCCCGCGCAACCCTCTGCGGAGATCATGCGTGTCGAGCGCGCGAAACATAGACACACTCTGACAATTGTATTCAGTTAACTCAATCCCCCGAGGAAATGAATGGCTCAACGGCAAGGTGATGAGTCCGATCAATTGGAGGTGTTTCAACACAAGGTTTGTGCACATCTGCAGACTCGCGACAGCAGCGGACGAGCGGCGGACGGCAGCTGAAAGGCGGCTGTGGGGAAAACTTGTTTATGGGGTAAGAAACGTGAAAGAACCATGAATCAAACCGTGGAAAAGTAGAGTGGACAGCTTGTGGAAAACTCAGCAGGTACATGGTTGAGCATCCTCAACCACTTCCCTTCCAGTGACCCAGCTTCGTTGGATCAGGTTAGTCACTGGAAGCCTGATTTTTATTTGCTGTGGAAGTGAACGGTGGTAAAGGTGACCAGTGGCTTAGTGGGACGAAACCCTTTGTCCAGGGGTGGACACACACAGGTCGCCGGCTTCGGTGCTTTTTTCTCAAAAAACGGTGGAGGGCGTGCTTTGTCAAAACTAATAGCCACCTAAAAAGCCTTAGAAAGACAGACAAAGCAAACAAAACAAAAGCAGACTAAGAGGGCAAGAAAGAAAGATAGGAGTAGTTACGAGGCCCACTTAGTTAAATGAAAATAGAACGCGAGCGGGACATTCGTCTTAAACCGCCCGGGTAGCTAGCAATAGGCTAGGAGAAACAGAAGGAAAGGCACCAACACACAAGTGTGTTGAGTGCGATTTCCTTCTGTTTCCCGAGTAGCGGGTGGGATAGCAACGGAGGCCTGGGGGTAGGGAGGGGAATGCATGATGAATTCGTCCGGCCTGTGAATACTTAGCAGCACATGCATGTGAATACTTAGCCGTCAAGTCAAAAAGGCACAACATGCAGAAAGCCATGTGCAAGACTGATCAGAAAGCCGTGGAAGAGAAAGCTGCCGTGTTTAGGCCCGGCGGCCAATGCATCAGTTGATTCTATGGGGGTGGCGGTGACTTCCGGTGAAGGTCCAGTGGAAGCGGTACGTTGGGGTTGTTGAATTCCGATGCAAAAAGCGGCGCCCCTGTGACGGGGATCACACTCAGGACCCGAGTGGGACGGCTGAGCGAAACACACTCTGACAATTGTATTCAGTTAACTCAATTCCCCGAGGAAATGAATGGCTCAACGGCAAGGTGATGAGTCCGATCAATTGGAGGTGTTTCAACACAAGGTTTGTGCACATCTGCGGACTCGCGACAGCAGCGGACGAGCGGCGGACGGCAGCTGAAAGGCGGCTGTGGGAAAACTTGTTTATGGGGTAAGAAACGTGAAAGAACCATGAATCAAACCGTGGAAAAGTAGAGTGGACAGCTTGTGGAAAACTCAGCAGGTACATGGTTGAGCATCCTCAACCACTTCCCTTCCAGTGACCCAGCTTCGTTGGATCAGGTTAGTCACTGGAAGCCTGATTTTTATTTGCTGTGGAAGTGAACGGTGGTAAAGGTGACCAGTGGATTAGTGGGACGAAACCCTTTGTCCAGGGGTGGACACACACACAGAGACGGACTCGACACACTAGACTGAACATGTCACACTGAACAACATAGACACACACACACACAGGAAGGACGGATACACGGACTCGAGACACTAGACTGAACACGTCACACTGAACACTTAACAGATAACTCACACTCTGACTTCCTACGTGATGAAAAATGCTTTCGGGCCACTCAACGTCTAGTACAGTATATATATATATATGTGCTAATTACTGGGTTAGAGGCCATCGCTATTAGGTTGGAGGCCATCGCTATATATATATATATGTTTTATTGAAATACACTGTGGAAATTCACACAGCACCATGGCCTCCCGGTAGCGAGTGAGGAGAAATCCGATCGCATCTTCGATTACCATAGCATAGACCCCAATGTCTGCTGCTGTAATCTTATCGATTTCCATTATGCGTGCTATGGCACACTCAATCCCAACTCCAAGCAAGTTGTTGTAGTAAATCCAGTTCATATATAGCTTTGAAGATAGCAAAAATCTTCTCCAAAGGGTGATGTCCAATATCTCAGAGGCTAGGGTCTCCCAACGCCCTGCCACAATGGCAGCTGTTTCTGTGCGACTGATGACCTCAGCGTGTCTCACATCATGCTGCTCGATCTTCCTACGCTTGTCAGCAAGACGTCTCAGCTGCTTGGTGGTCTCTTCGACCACTGTCGTGACGAATGTAACCGCACGGACTCGACCGAAGTCAAGCCCAATGCTCACAGGAAGCAATGTAAGCGTAAGAGTAGGCTGGCTGAAAAGCATCCCAGACATAAGCACTAGGTTGGGCACTGCGTATAGCTTCTCCTCCAAGAAATGGTAGCTAGTGGAAATTAAGCTACTGAAGGATTCTGCATAGCCATCAACTGTGTAATTGGAATCGCGAACAACTTCTAGCCTATTGTGAAAATGCTCGCCTGTATGGAGAAAGGCATCGACACGCAAAGATTCTTCAACCTGGTTGAAACAGTGACGGAAGAACGCGCTATTGGCCGTCTCCATGACACTGCGTTGGAGCATGTAGGGTAATGCAACACTGGTGACGTAGACCACAACTTTCTCCAGCAAAAACTGTCGTGCGGTCAGCTTGCCACTTGCCACCTCAAGCAATGCATTTGACCGTGCTTTGTCCTGGCGCATGTACCAAATGTTGACATAGCCGAGAGATATCTGCACATAGCTGACCACAATAACAAGTTCTGCAGCATACTGGTCAAAGTGCTCTTTGCCAATCACGTCTCGAAGAATGTGAAATGCAGACATCACCTCACTCACAGGGAGCAAAACATCTGCAGCCTCAACAACCAGCTCGCCCAAAGGATACCACCATGTCGTCCAATACATCAAAATAGCCACAGCTTGTGCCCCAACCACGGCTGCCAACGCGAAGAAATCCCATGCAGCAACCCCAAGATATGAGTTGAGATGGACAACGAAAAGAGGCCAAAACTGGCACAAAATAAAGCCACAAGGACCACTTGCGAAACTTGTAGCTGTCCCAGCTCTGGCGGCCTCAATGTTCCATCGAGCTACCAGGCCAACACAACAGGACGCCACAAGTTTCAGCCTTAGAGACTCTTGGGCAGTGCCTGGGCATGGCAAGGCCCACCGAGCATATGCAGCAGACAAAAAGAATATATTCTTGTCGGCCAGCAATTCTGCCACAAGGTATTCACCGAATTTATCCAAAGACTCTTCCAGTGCCGACCAAAGCAACGGATATTGAACCACAAGAATTGCAATGGCAGCAATGACAGGAGAGCCATAGGTCAACAAACGTTGTGCGGATACCATTGACACTGCAACTGGGCCAACACCGGTCAGACCACTCAAAGCTCCCAGTGTTGCCCTCTTGCAATCATCATTTTGCGTCTCATGGTGTGAATACTTGAGCAGCTCAACGTCCCAAAATACACCAAGGCCGTTGTCTTGACTTTATTGATTTTATAGCATGTTATCGTGAAATTATTCTGCTAGCAGCGTGAAAATTGCTCTGAGTGATGTAGCAACTGGAGTGAAATGATCAGGAAAGCATCGAGCTTGAATCTCTAAACACCAACACAGCACCCGAAACTAAGGACATCCAGGTGTCGAGCGCTCACGGCGTTCGGCTTCGCGCTCTTTGCGATCACGCTCCCGCCTCGCTTTGGCATGGCTACTATCATAGGCCGTAGGAAGCTCCAGAGCTGGTCCGAGAGTTTCTGATGTGCACTTCGAAGTGATAAGGAGGCTGCTCTTTGTCCGTACGGTTGGCCTCCAGGAGTTGAAATCTGAGGAAATGCAAACATGAAACATCGTGACATGGCAAATGAACAATCTTGCGTGTATGAAGACCGGTTCCAACTAGGACTACCCCCTGCCTTGGCGGCGAACTGATCTAATTGCAAGTCATCCCGTCTGACCTCTTCCACGGATAAACGGACCTCACTCGCACGGTCCAAAAATGTGAAGACCAATCAACCCGAGTAGCGATGCCATTTGTTTCTAATAGCGTCCTTGCTCCTAGCAGTACGGCCAGGAGCCCCTAGTAGCTTCTTGTTCCTAGTAGTTAGTAAAGCCAGGAGCCACTAGTAGCGACCAATGTTGGCACAAGAATCGCCTAACTTAAAACCTCATGGCCTGACGGAAGTCTGCACTGCAACTCATGGACGCTGTATCTGTGTCGCTGGCGTCAGGGGGCTCCATGCCCTTCGAGCGCGCATAACGCCTGTCCGAGAACAAAACTGGTGTTAACCTCATGTATAGTGTTTGCCGCCTCCGCCATCATCATCATCATCATCAAATAGCGTGGGCAGCTGCCGAAATCTTTCCACACCATACCACCCCGTCAAAATCTCAATCATCTCACAGCCAGCAACAGGGTCATCTTGCAGTAGGTGCAACTCCCAGTTGAACCTGTGAACATGCAGAAGAATCAAGTCGAGACACTGGAATACCAGTCAAATCTGTCGTGACTGAATTCCAAATACAAAAGGCTGTACACCGCAAAACAAGGCCCATGAACAAACGCCTCCCCTGAAAGCTGGGCTAGACACGCAGCGTAAAAACTCAAGTGGTCCAGCAAAGCCATTGTGACAAGGGGGAACATGGCAAAAACACGGGGCTGAAAACAATGGGCGGGGAAGAGCCGTTCCCTGGACTTGGCCCAGAGCAGAATTCCAACACCACACACAAAGCTCCCGTGCCCCTTGGCGCCGATCACGGAGTGATACTCAAAAAGAAAGAGGTGAGAGTGGCTACCGCAGGCGACCTCCCTCAGCAAGGTTCAGGGCGAAGGAAAGGAGCACGCATCTGCAAGGCCAGCCCCAGCCCGACGCAGGACCGCCCTCGCATTCTCCCTTTGCAGCGTCAGAGCCAAGGTTTGCTGCAACCTCTCGGTCAAGACGGACGCAGACTCACCCGTTCTGCCGGCCACTGCGTGCGCGAGGCGCTTCCAAGTAGCACACGCGGGTGGAGGTTCTTGAAGGAGTTGGAAATGCGCCCGGAAAGCTTCATGGCCGGGGCCGGAACAAACCGAAGCAAGCTCAGCGGCCGTGAACCTGTCCACTGCCCGTGACAAATCTTGTTGTCGAAGGGTTGGTGGCGGTGGGGAAGGAACATGGTCGCTGGAAAGCAGGGATTCGTTGAGGTTGGAGAGAACTGTGTCCAAGTTGGAGTTGTAGGCAGGGAACAATGAGCAGCAAACGCTGGTCGTCGTGGCCAGGACAGAAGCTGCGTAAGCAGCCCCACTGTGTCGAGAGACGCTGCGTAAGCCCAGCCCACCACACTTTGTAGACAGAGTGGCCTGCAAGCAAGCCGCTCGCGACAAGGCCCCCGTGCAGCAGCATTCCAGGCATTGTAGGACAGAAGAATCATAGGTTTTCAACGCGTCCACATGGAAAGGGGGAGGGGTAACCCGACTTGAATAAACCAAATTTGGACCAGGAAGCACAGTGCCGGAGGAGCAGCAAAGCAGTTTGGCTATCTGGCAGCTGGCTTAAGGCATGGGCTGTGTCCCGCCCGTTGCACTGTGTGCTGGTGGCAAAAAGAGGGGCTCCCAATGGCTGCGCCCAGCAGAACAAATTTGCCAGTGGTGTTGAATGGCAAACCCGTCGGTCAACGCTTGTGTTACCACCATTGAAGGACGTGAGCTCGCACTTTGCAACGTTCAAGTGCAGCCCCACCTGGCGAGCTGTGTTGGCAAGCCGGCCGAGGGCGGCTTTGACGCCCCAGCCGAGCAAACATCATCCAAGTAGGCGAAGCACAGGTCGAGGTGGGAGCGGCCCGCTGCAAGCAATGCAGGTTGCAGAGCCAAAGCAAAAAACAACAGCCCAAGAGGGTCTCCTTGTTGTACCCCGGCTTCTGACGCTATGTGCTCTCCTTGAAACAGAAGCTGGGAACGGTGGCTGTAGCACCATTCGGCCCATGCAGCCGCGGCGGGCACCCGGAGCCGCACTTCACGGAGCAGGGCTGCCCGGTCCACAGTGTTAAAGGCGTTGACAAAATCCAACTTGAGGAAGACCTTGTCAGGATGGCCACGGTTGGTGTGAAACCAATGCCGGGAAGAATGGATGGCTGCTTCTGCCCCTAAAGGCACGGCCACGCCGACTTGCAACGGGGACAGCCAACCCCGAGCCTCAGACTTGACCTGCGCGCACAAGCATTTGGCCACCAAACGCCGCAAAGTCTCACCCACAGCAATCGGCCGCACATCGTTGCCATGTTTGGGCAGCGCGTGTAGAGTGGCCCCTGCAAAGCGCGGGGCCAGTTCAGCAGGGGCCTCGCCAGCCAGCAACTGCACGACTCAGGCGAGGTGGGCTCCAACCTCATCCCCGCGCGCGCTGTCCAAAGCCTCACGCAAATGTTCACCCCGCAAGCCAGTGGGCCCGCCAGCACTCCCCCGCCGGAAGCTGCGGGCGGCCCGGACCACATCGTCAACGGAGAATTCGAGGGTCGCAGCCACCGGGCAAGGGCATCAAGCAGGGTCGGGCGGGCGGAGCCTGTCCGCAAGGCCGCGACAACAGTGCCACCGTAAGCCCACAAACGGAGCACAGGTCGAGGTGGTGTGCTGTGAGGTAAGCAGCAGGGATGTGGCCTTGCAGGGATCCGGAGGCATGGTCATCCAAGTGGGGCCGCATGCTCGCATGGGAGCCCCAGCCTCGCGCAGTAGATGGATCGGAGCATGGGCAAGCAGGCACGGGGCAGAACACTCGTGCGGTGGCCTGTCGTGCTGGCCCGCGGGCTTCCAGCGACGTCCATGCGTCGAGGGCGCTCTCCCCCCAGCGGTGTGCCAGGTTGAGGGGGCCCCGGATGTGTAGCTTCGCCCACCCGTACGCCTAAGTAGCCGCATCTTCGCCATAGGCGTCGGCGCCAGGCCGGGAGGTACCCAGCAGGCTCGCCGCCGTCGCCAATGGACCAGCATCGAAGGCGCAAGGGTAGGCAGTGCAGGAGGGAACAGCTCAGCACGGCAAGCTGCCAGGGCGGCTTGCCTTCAACCCGGTTCCCGGCCGGGAGCCGCATAGGGGCAGGGACCAGGCAACCACGACGAAGCACCAAGCAACGAAAGAGCCAGGGGAGAACGCCGCCATGGCCCCCTGCGGGCAGCAGCTGCGGGATCACTCCCAAGCCGAGGCGGTGCACCAGAGGTCAAACTGACGTGGGACCGACGACACGGCACAGGGAGCGGTCACGCAGCAGCCGCCCACAGAGAGCAGAGCCGGACCCGCTAAGTACAGCGTCTAAGCTGCATCTGGACCCCACAACCACTTTCGGCACATCAATGATATTCCATGTGCCGCGTCGATTAGAATCTAAACGGCACTTGCCATTGGTCAAACTACTCACACCCATCATACACACACCTCCGGCCACCAAGGCTATGGAAATTGACCCTGCAAGCAAAGAGCGCGCGTCATTCCAAAGATTTGTGTTTCCTCGCTAAGTTACAATTATACTGCTCTCCTGCTATTTGAAGAGCAGTGTCATCGTGCTCATACGGTGCGCTGATGATGACTACTAGTATGACTAGGACTAGGATCGGATATACCATGTTGTGTGCTTTGGGGAGGCATGCTCAGCACAAAGGAGCAAATTGACGAGCGACAACACGTCAACCGTAGGATTTGCTACCTGCACAAGTGATCTTTATATGCCAAACTTGCAGCTTGTGAAATGCAAGCCGCAGTAAACCACAAGCAGGTTAGCCTGTAATGCTTGTAGAGGTCTTTCAGCAAACGTGAAACCTGGACAACCAAGCTGACTCTGTACGAAGCAAATGTCAACGTTCTCTGTCCAAGGGCCCAGCGTGATCCACTGCATTGACCTCAGCCAGGGCTCGTCTGGCATGCACCACTTGCAGTCACTTGCCAAGGGATGCAAGAATGGCGACGCTTCAATGACAATCACACCTCGCCAAAAAGCATGATGCTTCCGAGACTGGTGCGTAATCAGAGTAGTCTGTGCAGCTTACGTTGAGTTGCAAGGGCATGTTTGCCTCCGACAAGCGCAACTCCTCTCAACAAACAAAATTAAATGAGACTTGGAAGGTCCATACTAAAGAAGTTGTTCCTTTGCGCAAGCTGCGAGTGCAAAAGAGTTGCTACTCACGACAAAGGCCTCTGTGCCATCAGACCCTTCGAGGAAGCCACTGCCAATGCCTCGTAATCGAACCTGCAGTTGTATTTGCTACCTTGAACTCAACAGCCACACGTTGAATGAACAAAGTATTTCAATTACTGCTCACTCCCTCACTCTATCTCTATCTCTCTCTCTCCCTCTCCCTCTCTCTCTCTCTCTTGTAAAATTCAGCAGCTGTTTGTTTGTCGTTTGTTTGCGCACGTCTCTGTATTGTTTTCCTCTTGGCAACTGTCCTTAGGCTCAACTAGGCTAGGCTAGGCTCAAGGCCTTTGATCCAAGGTGCATTGTATGGCACCAAGCAATTGTACATGAACACTATGATAGAGCAAGTATGCTATTGTAAAAGAACTTGTATCTTGACACCGTCCCTAGGTTTGATTCATTGTTGAATCACACCATCAATACAAACATTGTTGAAACAGTAAAGGAACATTATTGTACATAAACAGTTCGGGCATTGTAGGCAAGTCTGTACATGTTCTTCTGCCTTGTCTCTCCAGTGTTGTTGTCCTTCTCATCGTTGTGCTCGTATGGCATCGTCACAGCTGGAGATTTGCCTTGCTGATTGTTGAGACATTGTTTCAGCCCTCCATGTCATCCATCTGATTGTCTGGGGCCTCCGAGGATTGTCTGGGACGTTTTGTCCCCTTTTCTTCTTCCTCGTCTTCTGACTTTTCCATATTGTCCTCATTGTATAGGACTGCGCGGTCCTCCCACAAAGAGATTGTCGAGTTTGTGGGAAGTCGACGCTGATTGTGAAAGTCTGGAATCGTCATCTCCATGGCCACTGTTGCCCTTGAAACTGTCCTCGAACTAGTCGATCCCGATTGTCAGCGCTCGTGAGCTGGGAAGCGGCTGCGGTCAAAAAGTTGTCGACAAATTGTCAACCAAGCATGCATTGTCTTTCAAATTCAGAA
>CAXIVM010001337.1:0-31000 GCA_964035705.1 Porites rus | reverse complement strand
AAACTGTGTATCATATGTGACATGTGGTACCCACCTCCAAAAACGCATGGTCCTAGAGAAAAGACTACTTAATTTATCTTCTGAGTTTGATAATGAAAGATGGTTCGGGTCAACTGGTGTGCTTTCCAGTTGCCAGAGTTGCCACACCGCCCTGCTCGGCCCGCCCAGCCCCGCAGCCCGCGGGCTTAGCACCTGCGTCGTTTCGCCCACGTGATTCGGGCGCGTCGCGTCAATGGCGCGCTCGCGTGTGGCATTGATGGCCGTGGGGTCTGCCCTGGCGGTCACATGGCTCGGGAGCTGCTTTGTGCAGGCCGCTGGCCTGGTCCGGCCTGTGAGTGCTGACAGGGCAGGTTTGAGCGGAGTGAGCTGAGTGAGCTCTAGAAGTTGGAAGACTTTTTGAGATGTTGTTGTATGCACTGGAAAGGTCTAGGCGGACTCTTTTGCTCCTCTCATTGAGTTTGGAGTTGGATGTCATTTGGATGGTGGATTCCGTTGTGTTGACGTATGGTCTTGAGGACCAGCTTTAGCTTTAGTCCGATCTGGAGAAAATAAGTGAATTGTTTCTGTCCGGATGTTGTTCCAATGTCACAGCGCAGGCTCCAATTTCCAGCTCCTTGCCGCGTGTGGGTCTCTCGACGCAGCCACGGAATGCAAGTCATGGCAACGCAAGTTTTGCTGCGCCAACGTGGCCGGTCGTTGCCCTGGCAGGACTGGGTCCGAGAAACAGAGAGAATGACAACGAGAGATTGAGAAAGAGAGGGAGACCAAGTGATTCTTTTGAAGGGGCCAGAAGCTGAAGGTCACTAAATATGGTAGAAGCCAGTTCCTGTGCACCACCATACAAGTAATCCATCGGCAGAAGACCACCCTAACGATTGCTTTTCTTGGTCTCACTTGTCCCCTTCAACCAGGCAGTTATAAATCCTGTTTTCGTACTCCACATCCAAACTGCGTCTCAAACGTTGAAGTATATCTTGCACAAGACTCGTCTTGGCTCAATTCCCCAAATGCTGGTTTATATTGGAACTTTGTCAAACATGATCTTGGGGATTTGAGCCAAGAGTTCTAAGAGGCCTCGACCAGGTGGGTCGAACCGGACCCACGTGCTCGACCCCAAAAGTCGCAAGGGCAAAACGACGCGAAGCGAAAAGAACGAATGAACGAACTCGGGCCGCGCGTGCTGTCTTCGGCCAGGAGTGGCGGCGCTGGCAGGAGCTTGACCCAGTTTGAGTTTCTGGGTGTTTCGCTTTGATGGGTCCGGGGGAAAAACTACCCAAAGAAGTTTCTGCGATCAACCCTGAAAGGCACTGAAAGGCACTGAAAGGTGTATATACAATTTCCTTTTAAATAAGACGGATATGTAGATGTGGTCTCTGGGTGGATGGGGCTTATCGACATCGACGCGTTTGACTACTAGTCAGGGCACAAGAAAGCTCACACAACCGTTTCAAGCCTAAGGGCAACACATTTGTAGGCTTAGCTCCGTCCCAAGCGGCACAGCTTCGCATGACCTTCTGATCATTTACATTCTTAGCACAGGTGGCCTGGCGAAGAATCACTACTTGCCTGGCCAGTCACCATGCGATCAGGAGCTACATCCCGAAAGTCCAAGACTGCGCGCAAGGCTTCGCTGATCGCCACGCGCCCCGATCAGGCCCAAGGGCGGCCGCCCCCCATGGAGGGCTGGCCTAGGGCGGGAAGGGCGTGGCAGGGGAAGAGTGAAGAGAGAGAGAGAGAGAGTAGTTGGTTTTTGGCACCGGGTGCAGCTCTTGCAGGTCATGTAGACGACGTAGCCAAAGCTATAGCACAGTTTGGATCCATTTTCTTTAGCACCATATGGTCAGCCCTTTTGCTTGTTGGCAATCAACACAAGCATTCCTCGTAGTGCTTCCAATCTAGTTGTTTTTTTGCTTAACACGACTCTGATCAACCCAACCGACCCAATCAAACCAATCAAGACCATGCAACCACATCAACCCAAGCATCCCTTGGCTTAGAATCGCTGCTGCTGTTCCATCATTCTAGCTGGACATCGCTTCCTTTGGTTTGGCCAGGCAGTTCCTTGGTGGGATCGATTGTCTAGGCCCACCATTGAGCCCGGCGTCGGCATTTGGGCGGATGCTTGGGCCATGGAAAGATGTGGGAAGTGAGGGAAGATGTGGAAGATGTTTAGTTTGCCATAGTTTGCAGGTGCGTGCCTAGCTTTGCCAATGCATTCTTCTCTGCATACATGGAAGGGAAGGGAAGGAAGGAAGGAAGGACGGACGGACGGACGGACGGAAGGAAGCAAGGAAGGAAGGAAGGACGGACGGACGGACGGACGGATGGATGGATGCATGATAGAAGGAGGAGCTATGTATCCATACATAGATTGCCAAGAGAAACAATAGACCCGCAAGACTGTTATAGATGTTGTAGTGGCCGGACCGGACTCGACTTTGTTGGACGGTGCGATTGTATAGAGATACAGAAGCAGCCAGACGGTGAATGCGAGAGAGGAATAGAGATGGTTAGAGTTAGAGCAGAGAGACATGACAAGCACACAAGTAGATGAGTATGACTCGCTAGATGAAAGGCAGCTGCCATCCATGCTGAGCATCAGCCCAATTGCTCCACTCTACCTCGCTCCTGTGATTAAGGAGAAGTTGAATATGACCACAATCTTTGAAGAGGAGGATGGCAATGTGAAGACCGTCCCAGCCACCATTTTGTGCGTGAAGAAAGGTGGGAACATGGTGACCGACAAGCGATGGCCCGAGAAGCATGGCCACTACTCGGTTCAGGTGGGTTATGAGCGCTATGAGCCCAACAAGCAGCTCGGTCGAAGAGGTCATTTATTGAAAAAAGGTATCTACACAAAAAAACAGATCGGTCCAAACATCCCTTCGTAGGGCAATATTTGTGTAATTGCGAGGTGGGGGCTGTTGTAGCTTTGCCAAGAACACCATGGTTTGTTGGAGGTGCCTCGCACAAAATCCAGGTCTAGATGCAAAATTTGAATAATAGCTTGCCTGCTGAGGTATGAAAGGAGTGGCAAACGAGCACTTCAGATTCAGCGCTTGGCACGCAACGAGTGCCCTCCCTTGCGGAAGATCAAGGACTTCCGCGTGAGGTGTGGAAGACTGGCTGAAGATCAGGGTCAGTCTGTCTCTTGAAGAATGGATGTAGTAGCTTGCGTGTACTATATAAACTCATATAACTAGAAGATTGAGAAGATTGAGAGGACATGGACGTAAGAGATTGGATTGCTTCCCATTGATGCTCATCCCATGAATCTCAGAAGCAACTCCACCAAAAAACCCGACAGGGGTATGGGTCTTGCGATGAGGGGCCCTGCATGCGAAATCATTTTCCCAATGATTGCTATGCCTTTTATGCCTACTGTGATTGAGATTCATTCCAAGACCACAACCAAAGCTGGGGACCCAGATCTCGCGTCTGCATTCGGCGAAGCGTGAAAAAAGCACCACCGAGACATGGGCAGCACATAAAAGACATGTCGCATCTCTGAAAAATTACAGAGATTCTTTGTTGATGTCTCGTTTTCTAGTTCGGTTGGACACACCAAGAGAGCAGAGACTTCATGCTTCTTCATGCTTGTGTTTCTTTACGTTTTTGTTGATTTCGCATGCAGTTTAATACTTGCCCAAAGCACTTGCTTTGTGCTTCCCCTATTCCGCTGCTATGCGCAACCCCTTTTTTCGTCCTGTGACGTTGGAGATCTTTGGACGATGCCAGAATTTTGTGGAGGCCACAAGATTGGGAGAAGTGGGAGGTTGGCCAGAAGATTTGGCCCTCAGACCTCTTCAAGGAAGGCGACATCGTTGACATCCATGGCCTTTCGATCCGCAAGCAGTCGGTCGGTCTGGAGGTCTGTGTGCTGGGACGGTGGGAGGGCTGTGAAGAGGGGCATGCGTTCACCGACAAGATCTGGGCTTTGTCTTAAACCCAGACACTACCTGATAGCCAGGAAAGTAGGTGAAACCCACTGGTATGGGGTTGCCTTGTTTTGAGACTCAGCTATTAGTAAGTATTAGCTATGCAAACCTTTCCGTTTCACAATGCAGTCTTGGTGTAATGTTGGAGCCACGTCGTACACAGATGGATGAGGATCTTGTAAGGGAAACATATCCTGTAACAAACAGTTAAAGTTTTAAGCAATGGATATGATGATGTGGATGTTCCCAAAGAGAATTAGACAACTACTCCAAGTTCAAAAAGACACATCGCGGGTGACAGAAGGAAGATGCTTTGGGAGGATTGGACAACTTTGATGAGCAGATTGATCATCCGAACTTGATTTAAGATCAAGAATCAAGAACCATATCGTTTTTCAAGCATGGTACGCCATGTTGGTACGCCATCCCCCCACTCCCACCATCTCCCAGTCCCCAAGGCTCCAAGGCCTTCTGCCATCATTTGAAGCCTTCATTTGAAGCCGTCGTCGTTTCGAGGTTGGGCCAAGGGCAAAGGCTTTGCCGGCCGTATCAAGCGATGGGGCGGCAAGCGCGGACCCATGGGCCATGGCTCGAAGCATCACAGGACGTCCGGTGATGCTTCTCGAGCTATGCTGGGATGGCATGGTTTGGCAAGATGGCAAGGCATATCTCAGATGAGCAATGCTGATATGCCTTTGGGGAAAAAGTAAGTTTGGGGAAAAAGGGGCCTTCAAGATTGTTTCGTGTTTTTAGATTCGATCAGTTTTCTCAACAGTCGGCTTACCTCCTTGAGCTACCGAAGGGATGGCTTGGCAGGTACTAGGTAGGGGAAGGCATTCCAGTCTCGCACATGATCTTGTCGAAAAGGGGTGCTTTTGGGGCTTGATCAAACCCCGAGGAACGTGCAGCAACCAGTGAGCAGAGGAACATCATCTTCTAAATCCCTATTCGGATGGCTTTTTTGGAAAAATTAAGGCTACTTTGGTACTTCTCCGAACCGGCAGTGTATTCTCTAACATTCAATCCTGCTAAAATAGAGCTCAGCTTGCAACGCTTCCTCATCCCTCCCTCCAGGAGAGAGGGTTCCATTGGCGCTGCTCGGCCGAAGCGCGTCTTGCCACGAAAGAAGAGAGCTGGCTGGATCGGACCCTTGGCGCAAGCGGCTGGATCGGGTGATGCTCAGGGACATTGAGGGCGAAATGGACGATGCTTAGGACCAGGACGTGTAAAAGGGCATCGTACCCGGTGGTGATGCCCGCTAGTGGAGGGTGAAGGACACATGGACATTGGTCGTATGTCGTCCTACTGTGTCTTACTCATCGATCCTCTCTGGTGCGTGGGTTTTGGCCGTTTTTGGCCACTGTGAGGCCACGTAATTTTAACTTGGCAAATTCTGAGAAGAAGCAACAGAGGGCGTAGATTTGCTTTTCCATGTGATCCTTTGATATCCTTTGCAAAAGTACTTCGTATGAAAGCGACGAAGACGCCAAAGGATGACTGGAGTATCACATGAGTGCCGACATATCTATGTCATTTTTGCTCTTCAGGCCATTCTCCAGGAGCAACTCCACCCTCATTTCCACCAGAGTCAATAACCCACAACAATTCCGTCCATTTCCAGGGCAAAGGAAGTTGCTTCGCCTCAAACCCATCGCTCAGCTTTGACGACCGATCCACGGGGTCGACCGATCCATCCATTTTCTGCTTGGTGCACGACCGCACTGCGGCATGCGCTTTGGCGCATTCTGTCACATTTGTCGGATCGGATGGAGGAGTGTGCAAAAGCATTGCTCACAATCTGAAGATTATCAAGATCATGGATCGCATCGACGAGGAGCGATCTCTTGCCATTTGCCAGCCGGCTAGTAGTCAGTAGTCAGGAGTTCGGGGGATATCGTTGAAGAGAGATTTGCCGAAATAGGCAACGGCATTATCCTATTACAGGTGATATACAGATAAGATCAGCATCGCAATGTGCTTGACAAAGGTCCCTTCTCGTAAAGAGAGTCATCATTCACTGGTATTGAGAATAGGATACACTTGACCACGGTTTGACCCCCCAGTGAGCACTCACAGAGATTGCTGAAGAACAAGCTAGTTCAGTTCTGAGATCAATGCAGTGCTAGAACAAGCTAGTGCAGTTCTGAGATCAATGCAGTGCTAGAACAAGCTTAGTTCAGTTCTGCGATCAATGCAGTGTTAGCCGATCTTTCTGAGGGAGATGAGGCTCGAACGAAAAAGATCTGCGAACGGAGCAACACGTACGTGCAACTCACGATTTCTCTTCAGATTCTTCGCTTGGATTCCGACCAGCATCCTGCAGGACAACATGCCGGAATCCATCATCGTGGTGAAGGGCGTCTTAGAGACAAGTGGACCGAAGGGGCCAAAGGGGGCCAAAGGGGGCCAAAGGGGGCCATCAGCGCCAAAGGGGGCCAAAGGGGCTGTCCGAGTATCACCGGAGCCCGCAAATGGCCAGTTCTTCCTCACCGATGCTGTGGTTGTATCACGTTGTATCCCCGTCTCACCAGCCATGTTAAATGAAAAACATCACCCACATCATCCCACATCCATCAACCATCACCTCACCCACCCGCGTCGGCCCCGAAGGCTCCGTGCCCGGCTACACCGCGCACTGGGAGTCCGGCGGCTCCTATGTGTGGCTGCACCCGGCCAAGAATCGCTCTGATGGGCGCTTCAAGCGCGATCCTGTGTGGCTTTGGTACTACCACAAGGGTGAGAGAACCTTGGCCATGGGCGGCAGCGAGTGCCGTCTCGTCGCGTTCTTCGCGGCCAAACGCGTTTGGGGTCGTCGCGTTCGGGGGTCGAGTCGTCGCCTTTCGCATCGTTCGCCACCTCGTTGCGGCGCACCGGGCTCTTCGTCGTTGCGTCGTCGCCAGGGGTCGAGCGGTGGGACTGGGAGACCAAAGACATGTGGTCATGCAGTGTTTGTTTAGGTAGGCACAGAGCAACTGACCCAGCTTTGGAGCTCTGTACACCTGCAGCAGTAATGCTAATTATATAGATGGAAACACCACTCCCCTTTACAAACGTGCTTTGTAAGGTTCCTCCCACCCTAGCCGCCCGAAAAACGGGCGAGCCATAAAACGCCTCAATGATCCGGGCTCACCGGAGCTTAAGCCGCGCCATCCGAGGCGCTGACCCCTTGACGCCGATCCCGGAGAAAGCCTGGACTTGGAAGACCATGTGGGGCCGCGACGTGCGGTGGATCACAGCAGAGGTCAAGAAGTATTGGCCGGACGGCTTCCCCGGCTATGACCACATCATGGACCGGAGTGGAGTGGAGTGTAGTTCATGCACAGGTCTGACAGTCTGACAGTCGAGAACGGTTTCGAGAACGGCTTTTGGGGACTGGGGGGACGTTGGATGATTCGACATCGGACCCACGTTTTGGGCGTGATTCTCCCCACCAAAGTCTGGTGTCACTTCTGTTCTCTTTTTTCATCGCTCTAGTCCAGGTTTGAGTGGAGCAAAAAGAAGGGCAAAAAAAAAGGGCAAAACGGCATGTTTCCACGTTGATAGTAAGAGGTAGAGAGGTCGTCATGGGTCTTTCTATGTCCTTCACAAGTTCTTCATATTTCTGCCAGAACTTGGAAGATCTTATTCTCTTTCTTTTTCCTTACGCATCTTCAGGTGTCCTTGCCCGCCTCGCCCGCCCTGGGTATGACACCAAAAGCACACCAAAGCTGCCTCAATCCAGCCCAACCATTTTGGTCAGGCCTATATATAGGAGAGACATTTTACCTTCTTGTGCGTTTTTGTCACCTGCAGGATCCCTTCTACGATGACTGCGATCCTCACATTGCTGTTAAGGCTCCAGAGTGGTAGACGAATCAAAGAAGCTTTGACGCGCCCGAAGTGGATGAAGAAAAAGCTCATGCGCAAGCTGATGCGTCTGCGTTTCGTGTAACAGCGAAGGTTTTGGAGGCTGTTCCAAGTGTCAATGAAGGGATTTAGATGATTCATTGTCACTGCTGTTTCGCTTCCAAGCATCTAGGAGGCTCTGCTGAAATCCCTTAAGTGAGATGTGTATTCGTTGGCTTTGGAATACACAAATTAGGATATCCCACAACTGGTCAACTTCCCAACTACTCTCGCTGACGTGCCAGTCGTTCACAGCTCACCACAGTTGAACCTGTGATGGACAAATTTCGGGTCAAGATGAACTTAGGAAAGCCACAAAAAAATGGTTTTCTTTATGACCCAACGTTTTAAATTCAATGTGCTTCATCTCCTACACCATCCACTACTCCATTCTCTTTTCAGTTCTCTTTTCACTAAACAGAGCAGGAAGAGGCTTTCCAAGTCTTGATGACTCTTTCCTCGTTCTGTGACACATGTGGCCCGAACGCTGAGGTTGAAGTCGAGAGCCCGCACTTTCAGGTGAATCAGAAGGTTTTTTTGACCAAAGTTGTACTCGATCCAAGAGGGGAAGGTCTTTGCAGAACCGACATTTCGCGACAAGACAGTGTGTGACTGTTGCAGTGATTATCGGTCAAACCATGGTCAGATGTGGTTTGAGATAGATGGCGTATACACATCTCGCAATTGAGCGTCATAGAGGTGAGGTAGCCTGATTGGATGGGTGACATATGTTGCTGGTTGGTTTGTTACAGCTCAATCAGTTTATGTATATACTGTACGTAGATGTAGGTAGTATGCAGGGATGTGCAGCGCAGGGTGCCCTTGTTCTTGAAGACTTGGCCCTTTGGACTTTGCCTGAAAGACTGCTCGGCGCCACGCCACAAAGTCCCGATGAATCGAGACCAAGTGAGCGGTGCAGCCTGAGCGGTTGTAGAAGTGTTGCACATGTTAAAAACCCTTCGAAACCACTGAAGAACTGCCTGGAAAGTTAGGGGCCTGCAAAATCTGCACGTGCACTGGTGGCCGTGCAATGATGGCCAGCCTATTCTGTTCATTTACTGTAGAGGCTGAACAGTGGGATACACACACTCTTGACCTTCAACCATCGAAACGGGTGCGTTTGTGCTGCTCATCGTCCCAGTGTTTGGAGGCGTTTGAGCACTTTGGAGGCGTTTGGGGCTGTCAGATGCTTAGACCATTTGAGTGCAACATGTTCTGCGCCAATTTGGATATTTCATGAAAGCAACAATGAGGTGTATTGCAAGTTACGGGATGAAGCTGGCGCAGTGGATTTTGCAGGATTGATACATACGTTATACGTTAGCAGGTGTGTCTTTTCTAATTAAGGACCTCATGTAGGTGGGAGAGGCATGTCAATGGGGAAGCTATGACAGAGCTTCTTCAACAGAAAGATCTACGTTGAACATCGGGGTCCGTCCTGACCGCATCGAAGCCGACTGCCTTATCCAGACATCTGCAGCACAACCAGATGTTTGGCGAGAAGGCATACGTTGCCTTGCTCACGAGCAGTCCTCTGAAAGTCCTTGATGTATACATTTTGTAGCAGGCGCAATGCTTGGTGGACATTTAGAGTGCACTTTTGCAAAGAGCTTTGGCCTTCCTGCGCAATTAGGTGCTGACTGGAAGGCTTGTTGAATTGCGCTTGCCCAACCTGCTTCCTAAATAGATATCGTTTACGCCCCTCGTTAGTGAGTAGGTCCGCACGTGGTGGTAACCATGGTAAACCAACTGTTTGTACGCGGCCGTGTTTGGGCTGTGCTCTTGTGCCTGTGCGTCGTGTCAGAATGTCTGACGCGGTGTTGAGGCAGGACAGCAGGAACGTCACAAACCTCTCCGCGCAAGAAACTTGCTTTGCGCTGAGATCCTCGATGACAAGTTGCTGGCCACACGCTGGGTCTTTTGCCGAATGTCCTCCTTCCAAAAAGACTCTCTCACTCTCTCTCACTCTCTCTCACTCTCTCTCTCTCTCTCTCACTCTCACTCTCTCTCTCACTCTCTCTCAGTCCGCTCTTTCTGCTGTGATTCTGAAAGGAGGCCGTGCTCTTAGGATATGTTTTTGGTGATAATGCGTTGCGTATTATATACCAATCTTGCACTTGGGATGGCGGTTTAAGAGACTGAGCAAGCGCAGAAGTCCGCCTCGTTAGCTTTCGTAGCCAAAATGCTATCCGGCTCTATGCCGGTGTAATGATACTAGTCAGCACTGATAAGTATTCACATTCCGGCATGCTGTCATGGCCACCTGGCTTCTAAGTTTTATGCCAGCATGGCGAATGTCTATCTGCCCAAATGGCTTGCACTTGTTCAACTGAGGCCAGCGCGCAAAGCATTCCGCGCACAGCTTTTTGACAGTGAGCTTCAAGAAGTACATGTACGAGGTGCGAAACCCAGATCCAGACTCAGCAATGGTCAGTTCATCGTTCATTTGTCAACTCAATTTCGCATGGCTTTCGGAACATCACCTTGGATTGATCCTTTCACCGAGAAATGGGAAAACAGTGCAAGCACATGCGACTTGAGAAAAACCACTTGCATGGGATATCCTTCGATTTTATCCGGATTCCAACAGTGCCATGAGGCCTTCCTTTGATATTTCCCTTCTCAAAAGCCACAGGTTTTTCATAGTAGGCCGACATCCAGCTTGTGAGATCTCCGTTGAACAGCGTCCCTCCAATTAGCCTGTGTGTCCATCTCAATTTGCTCTTAAACCTGCATCGATGCAGGGAAAGGGTTTCCTGGAAAAAACACGGCACTTTTCATTGTGCCTGGGTTCATTTCAGATTTCACCAGTCCACCTGCCTCTTCACCCTTCGGCACCTCCTGCAGACTGGCACACCCGAGGCGGATGAGGGACCCATCGAACCGCCCTTTGCTGCCTCGGGGGCCTGTGGTGGACCAGCAAGGTGCCTTGGCGCCTCGGCGGCCGAGCGGGGCCGGTGGGGGTCATCCAGAGTCACCGGTACTGGTGCCCCTTTTTTTGGACAGGGACGAATCTTGTGCTCCCTTTTTGCATGGGTCGTGAGCATTTTTGAGTTCTTTTTGGTATTGGTGAAGATGTTTTACAACATGTTCTTTGGAAAAAGAACCTGTCAACATTTTCTCATCTGCTGTTATTCTGTGGCCTTTCCATGAGTTTTGCACCCCAAAAGTCTAGCGCTAGTAGTACTAGCAATCTTCTCCATGCAGCTAGCAATTGAGCATGTTGCTCATGTGCACTCTGGGTTTGTTCAAGGAAACCGAAACTCAGTGGGATGAGAGCTTGGAACTGGGGATGGGGACCATGTAGGCCAACAAAACTGGACCAATGCGCTTGGAGGTGGGCCAAACCGTGTTCGAGCTCCGGAGGCCGTGTCACTGGGACCACGATGGAGCGAGTCACAGGCATGCCCAGTGCCAAGGACGCGGGACGCGTTCTTGCAGGGCTGGGAGGACCTTCATACAAGTTGAGACACCTCCAGCAGTTCTATTTTTTGACTTACTATTTTGGAGGATCAGTAATCTCCAGCAATTGTGTACAGATGTGTATGGTACGGACAATGGGTGAGAATCTGCAGTGACCCTGACAACTACCGTTATTTCATATTTCCAGTAGCGTTTTGTATCCGAAAGAGAATCGTGGAACTCAAGGAGTTTGGGTGGTGGACTTGTGGACGGAACAGCCGAAAGTCATCACGAAGTACCAAAGCACGAAGCACCAGCTCACCTGCCTTCAAAGATGCCAGGACTTAGAACGTGTTCCTTTGGGTGCGCAGGCTGGACTGTTGTTGACCAGCGAAACAGCGTGTTCGACAGAGCCTCGCAGATTTGATGCGCAGTGCTATATTCATCAATATTCATGTAACATTCTTGGTACTGAATTTCTGCATCTGAAAAGCTTCTGAAGGGACCCCAGACGGACATTTGTTTGAAGCAAGTTGATTCCACAACTCTTTGCTGCTCTTCCCTCGTGACACTTTGGTCATGAACTTGTCAGGACTGAGGTCGGTCCGTTGCAAATAAAGACATTCAAACAGCCAGCACCCAGCTCGTTTTTCTTCTGTCGACCCCCCCTGATCATGTATATTCCATCTAATCTAATCACCATGCTTTGGGTGTTGGAGAAGTTTGCGTCGCTTCTTTGCGCAAGTGCCAAGCCATTTGGACTCGGAGCAACGGATTTCTTCATGCCATGTCTTGCAGGCCCCTCTGAGTGACAATGCACCGCCAAAGGGTCCCACAAGGCACTGCAAGATGGGTATGGGACGCCAGGGAACTGGGAATTGCTTCAAACTTCAAAGATTCTGGAACAAGTCTTGCTGCATCTTGCTGCTTTTTTGAGTGGTATACCTGGTAGCTGGACTCCAGCTGGACTGTTTGCTAGCCTTCACGTCTTGTTGCAATTGATTGCGAAGATCCAGTAAATTTAATGCCTTGAAGTCCCTGCTGGTTTGCAGATGGTGTCTGCTGGGATCAGGACCAATGGATTCGCACATGGTTGGAATGTCATGGGTCGTGATTTGGTTCCCTCTCCTGGCACCAGAGGCAAGCAGGTAACAGTCTAGGTGGATGATGGAACAATTTGAAGGCTAGAATGTATCAAGGGACCTTTGCTTTCCCTTTCCGTGTCCATACATTCCCAAGTGATTTTCTGCAGACTGGAGTCTAAGAGGGCATGACATGATTCTTGCATGCTTCCGACTGCTAGAGGTTCATTTGAACAAGACTCGGGTTCAGCATCAGTCACCAACACTGCCATCGGCCGACCCATCCTGATCAATCAGAAATCACGTGGGACTGTCCAGTTCATCTCTGTTTGCTGGTGGATCTTGGGAGGATGCTCAAAGCCTCTCAGAGACTCTAGACCCAGAACATCCCAGAACAACGAAAGTCTTAAGCCATCCGAGCTCCTTTTCCCTCTCCCTTCTGCTGCATCCGGTGCGCGAAGCACACTGCCTGCCTGCCACCAAGCCACTGATGCCGGCTGCTCCAGGTTTTTTCGAAGCGATGGGCCTGGGGACTGAGCGAACATGCGGTTGATCCGGGTGGATATGCACTGCTGGGACCAGAGCTCGTCGGACATGTTTCTTGAGCACCAGTGGCTTGAGCACCAGCCAATTGGCGATCCAACGATTAGACAGGCAGAGTTACTGGGGCTCATGCCCAACTTTAATGGGTATGCCGCATATGCCTCTAGCGCATGGAGCAAACATTGGGGAATCATCAGTGCTGAGGATTCTGCTTAGCAAGAGTGTGATGAACTCTTCAGGCCGTTATTTTGCATATCTTAGAGGGCCAGACTATTTGAGCTGCTCGGATTCACACAGCTTGGCTCAAACCATTCCAGCTTCTCTTGTCACAAGCCTAGGGAGCACAGAGGAGTGGAATCAACAAGAGTTCAAGATCCCAAAGAAACCTCCCCATCCAACAAAAAGCTCCTTCTTCGACTCTTCAGCCACGTCCGCGGAGAACCTGAGGCCGGTGGATGCCAAGATGGATGAAGAGGCTGAGCAGGCCGGTGTTAAACCATGCATAGTGCTTGGTGGAGGGGCTGAAGAGTTTGGGAGAAAAATCAGCTACTTGGCATGGTTTAGGTCCCATTCTCGCAGCTGCCAAAGCATCGAACACTTGAAGACTTGAAGGTCGTGAAAAGGAGCAGTGGTTCAATGTGGCCCAAAGCTCAAAGGACCTGTGGCCCTCATCACTCGAATCCGAAAAGCCTTGGCCCAAAGCTTGGCCCGTGAGCGTTGACTCGTGACAGGGGTCTCTGGGAACTCCAGACGGGTCTTGTCAGGCCGAAGAGGAGTTGGAAGGAGATCTCGAAGTCACCGAAAAGGATTTGATTCTTGGCTAAAGGGGGCCCCGGCTTTTCTTTTCTACTGGCTCGGCCATTTTTCTCCGCCATCATAGAAATTTCAAGCTCTCCAGAAGGCTCCCGAGCAAGGTTGGAGGTGATCTGGCAATCCTGGGGGTCCTTGGGGGGGTGTCGAACTGCTTTGTGAGATGAAAGCAGTTTGTTTCAGAACGGAAGGGTGGTTGTATCCTCCGGGACTTGTCGTAGATGGGCCGACTAAGGAAAGGCATCGAGCAAAATGCGGTGGAGGATGATTCTCAAGTTTCTTAAGGTGAGGCCCTGAAGGGTTGAACCATGTTGAACCAAAATGTTTGTTTGTCTGACATGGGCAAAAAGGCAAATCCTAGTACTGGTTTGCTAGTGTTCTACCATTCGCTTCTTCCACTTCGCAAGGTTCCTGACACATCCATATCTATGCCTGTGCTTAATCGCTACAGTGTAACTTCCACTAAGTGTGTATATGATAGACTGATAGACGCAAATAGATGGTGTCACCCATGCAGATCCCACTTTCTGCTTGGTATGACCAGCCCGATCTTCAGCAACCCTCACAAAATAGACAAATGATGACATGTGGGAGGTGCTAGTCTTTCTATTTATATACGTTCAGTCTTGAGTAGATGGAACATTAGCGGTTCCAATCACCAAGTTGGACATCATTCTGTCTTTGTGGTTCAAGTTCTATCACTGTTATTTTTGCTTGAAAACAGTGATCACAAAGACGCGTCGGGCAAGACAGATTTGGGCCCATGTTCCCTTCATGTTCCCATCAGATTCGGGTGCCATTCTGGGACATCCGAAGACAGTCTTGCGGCGCCTGCTTGTGGAGGAGGTGGTGGTGCCAAAGCTGCACGCCTTCAGGAAAAATGGAGCCTTTTTCAGAGACTGAAGAGGGGTCCTTTCTCTTTGACTGAAGGGTGATGACCTCAAGAATCCTGTTGGATGGTATTGATAGGTGGTCTATTCACAGTGATAAGCCAGAACTTCATCTGAGTGGATTCGGCGGAAGTGCTCAACATCCTGACATCCGGATATTATATTTGGTGAACACTCCGATGCCGTGAGTTACGGAAGACACCAAAAGTGCCTACCTGGCCGTCAGGCACTGTTGGGACTTGATGACTTTGTGCCCCTGTGAGGCTCCGGCTGATGCAAGGTAGTTGGGCACAGCTCTGAAAAGACAAACGTGCAACAGCCCAGGTGGGACAAGAACGTTTAGGTGTTCAGAGCCAGGTTTGGAAGCTTTTTTTCCAGCTTCCAAGTTGAGTGATTTGGAATCACAGTCTCTAGAAATGATAGATCCTAGGGATGCCCCCGTGCATTGGAAGTTTGAACCTCGCTGCCGAACCATCTACGGAAAAGACCAGCACGTACAAACACAGAACACTCCTTCAACATTCCCCACTACAGATCAAACCTAAGGTTTGATGCTTCCTTTGGGTACTACAAGGTCTCTAAACATGCGGCATCCGCATGTTTTCGAACATCTGAACCATTTGCAGAAGATGAAAACTCATGAAACATCAAGCTGCGACATCCACATCTGCAGAACTGAACCATTCGCAGAAGATGAAAAAATCGGTGTCACTCCGTGAGCCAAGTGAGCCGCCGCAGCGCTGCGTGCGAGCCATGGAAGAGGCGAAGCTGTTGGAACGCCTGGAGGTGCGATGAAGCCTGGCTGGTTGGAGAGACACGTGGACTGGTGAAGTTCTGGTTGGACACTCCATGAAATAGTGGAATACTGGAATCATTGGACCATTTACGTGGAGGGAGTGAGTGAGTGAGTGAGTGAGTGAGTGAGTGAGTGAGTGAACACCACCTGTTCGCTCTTCGGATTTCATCCCATATGTACCTCTTTCAAACAGTTTTGGGACTGTCGGACAGGTTTGTTCCTTCTTTTGTTGGTGCCGAAGCCCTGGTTGCTTTGGCGATTGCCTTGAAATTACGCCATTGATCCTGGAGTCACTGTGACTTGATTTTAATTTCTTGCCTTTGGAAGCCTGTGCATCCGCGCTCTTGAGGCGCTGCTGCTTGAGGATCCCTCGACTGGATATCGCAAGCTGCATGACAAGTTGAAAGGCCAGAGTGGTTGGCTAGGTCCAACGATCTTTCTCATCTCAGGATTTGGCTGAGTTTATTGAATCGGAGGATGGAAGTGGCTGAACCGAAGGAATATTGACATCAGCCATCACCTAAAGAGCTTCCACCGGGTGTGGAGCGGAGCAGATCATGTCAATCTCTTCTGAACATGCTTTTGGCTCAAGCTGCCTGTGGCAGTATTTAGCCTATGATGCATTCCAAACCACAAGAAAAGCCCTGGTAGCACGCGTTGCACCTTGGGAAAGAACCTGATGCGACCTGAGTTGCACTGGGAGTCTGTGGAGGTTGCTGGGCGAGTCGTGCACAAAGAGCAGCTGATCGAGGGAGTCATTGTGTTTGGATTCGGACTTCAGCTTGTATTGTTCCTCTGCTGGATTGTTTACGTTTGCATTTATGTGGCCGTAATGCAATCTCGGGACCCAGGGTATCGGGCTGACCTCGTCGAGAAACATGCTCCTGAAGTGCGTGGTCATATCCTTTTTGAGCAGGGCCTCACATTTGGCCGTTTGGCGACCTTTGCATGGCGTTTTGGGCGAGCAGTCTCCAACCTTGGTTTCCTGATCTACAACATGGCAACCCTGGGAAGCAAAGATGAGGACAAACCATGGAAGTTGGAGCGGCACATACTGATTCGATGCTAAGGGGTCATTGCAGGATTGTTGCTCTTTGCGCTTCTATTTTACTTGATTGTTGCGTGTTGCATTCCTCATCCCAATTACATGGCAGCTTTCTCCCACTACTTGACCCGGTCAGCCAACTTTTCAGCCCTCAAGTCTTTGCCCTTGGTGAACCCAGTGACCGCATGGGAGACGGTCAACGATACTCACAGAAGGTTCAGCAAGACTCCAGGTAGTGCGTTCTGCCTTGTGTGGACCATCGTAAACGTTGTGTTTTGTCTCATTCCCTTGGCCTTGATGGCAGTACTGGTGAAGGTGTCGCAATTGCACTTCGTCACAAATGGCACACCGTGGACACTCCAGGACTACTGGACATTTGTGTTCTTCATCAATGCCATGGCAGGGCTCCGAGGAGACATTGAGACAGAGCGGTTGAAGCTTCTCTTCGATGGGCAGCAGGAACATTATAATTTTAAGGCCAAGGTGGCGGAGCGTTTGGTTTACCATTGTGACTATGGCTTCTGGACAGGGTTTGTGCTGTTTGTCACCATGTCTTCGGCGGAGTTTGCACAGATGCGCGGCAGCTGACCCGACCTTTGGATCTCCACAACTGTGTCAAAAGAAGGACCTTCATGCCGCCATATGCCTGCAGTGAAGCAGACTCTGGTCCAAGCTGAGGGGGATTTGTTTGGAACACTTCCCACACAAGAAAGCCTAGTGCCCAAATTTTGCTACAATTCAACCATCATGGGACGAGTCAGTTTGGCAACTCATTAGATCTATTGGATGATCACCATCCTCATTAATATTATCCCACCAATGGATTTCGGTTTTCCTTTCAGAGGGCTCTCGGATTGAAACAGCTGGGGTCACTTTACCCACGTTTGCAATCAGTCGAACCTGTTGGAACTTGCATCACTGGTGGTGTGCCAGGAGTTCGAATGAACCCCCCAAGTGAACTCCACAGAGCTCGCGAGTCGACAGTTCGACCAATTCGACCCGACTTTGTCAGGCGAAGAGGACTTTAAAGAAGTCAGCCTCAAGAAGGCTGGACTTTTAAAGCAGTTGGAGTCCCTGATAATCAGCTGGTGATCATAGCTGCGTGACATGTGGCACTCAGGGTGGGATCCGGTGAACAGTGTTCCGGTGTTCCCGTGCTCATCCTTTTTCTGAGTGATGCCACTCCTGTTGTGAAAGCATAGAAGAGAAGCCTTGTAGGATGTTTTTGCTATGCCTTGTGTAACCTTTCCATCATTCTACAACATAGAGAGCTGGGGAGTGAACCAACAACTTAGCCCTCCAGTTGTAAGCCTTACTGTAATCCCAACTGAAACCAAGTGTGACGGGAGAGTGAACAGGTTATCCAGCTGTAGTACCCTCGGGTGGCTTTGTATGGCCGCGTCCTGTTTGGATTTTGCTCACAGGCCTTGAATCTCGAACGAAAACCCGCTTCCTTTCCAAAGGGACCATTGTGCCACTGCATGTTCGTTGCTTTTCGTTTTAAGAACCGGCATCACTTGCTTCCAACGTCATTGATCATTATCGAACAACCATGAGGTGCAAACCGCCTTGCAGAAGTTGAGGACTGCTATGTCCCGAAGCTTTGAATTGAAGTTAAAACAAGAATTATCAGGCTCCTCAAACCTGAGTGTTGAAAGGGCTGGGCATTGGTAGGAGAGTTTGTGTGAACAATCTCCAAGAGCATTCCACGGATTAGTAGTTAATGTATTGTGTTTTTGGAAGGGTGCCCCCATGGGACTGTTTGGAGGCAAACCCAGATCTTCTCAGCGCCCTTTGGCTTTGCATGGCCGAGTTCTGTGCGTGGGGATGATGAATTGCGTCACCCATGGAAGATGTTGCCACGAGCTTGACATCCGACATGTTGTTCGTTGACATGGGTATAGTAGTAATCCTTCCGCAACGCTTCACCGGGTTTTGTTGAATCAAGACATCCTACACTCCTCCACTGAAGTTAATATCGGTGTTCCAGGTGGTGCAGGCTTGGTTCTCTCAACAAGAGAGTTCCTCTTTATGTTCCTATGGACCATCGACCTTGATGGTGACAGGGGCAATCAGTCATTGGATTGACGCCTTGGCACTGCTGAAAAGGAGCTTGGAATCCAGCAAAGGTCCTTTGCTTTACAGTGCCTCGTCGGCAGATTGCTCTTAGATTCTGCCACAAATAAGACTAAATAAACATAGCCCCTGTTTTTTGGGAGGTTGAAACTGATTTTCCTGGCATATCCTGCCCAAATTTCTGATGTTCTGCGAAATTAGAACAGCCAACTGAAATTTGCATTGACTCCTTAATTAGAGATGCATCAATTGGATCTCTTCGCATACTCTTCTTCACTCCATAGCGCCATAGGGATGTTGCGGGCCTTAATTTGGCAGCGGATGTATGCAAGCCCCCACCTAGTCCGAAATGGATAGATGATGATAGATGAGTGTTGATGAAACACGCATCCCACCGAAAATCAAGTGCCGCCGCACGACTGCCATTGCCATCCAAAATGTCCATCTGAGACCCGCAGAGACCGACCACAAACTCTCAATGTCCATCAGAATGGACATGCATACTTACATAGTATTACATATAGTCACTATTGATAAACTCACTATGTCACATAGTGACATGAGCTCATGCATCGTCACATAGTCTTCAACAATACTTGGCATTTGAGCTCACCCCACCACCAAACGGCCCAAACGGCACTCCCTCTTTCGCCACCGGCCCAAACGGCCTCGGTCCGTTGGTCCCAGGCGTTTCAGACGATGGGACCCTGCGAGAATGGTCCAGTAGCGGCGAGCTACTGCGGAGCTTCAACACCGCGGAGGGCGCTCAATGCGTCCAAGCCCAGCACTCGGGGAAGAAACCTCCATGGTTCGGGAGGGGGGAAGCGTGGTTTTCAGGACGTTTCGGGGGGGGAGAGTTGTCGTTGTTTTTTTTCGTGTTCCATTGGGGGGAGTGTCCGAGTTCATGGAGAAGGTTCCCATGTCTGGCACGAATCGCTTGAGAAAGAACATTCTGTAGGTGATGGGTCTTTGTTCTCATGGCATTTTGGCACGTAGCAAAGGGGAGTGGCAGACCAAGTTCCAGAAGCTAGAACGGAAATGATGTGAAGCAAGAACATGAAGCAAATGAGGACTCTGCAGATTGTCGCAATAGATCGTTGTTCCACTAAGCTTTGGCGCGGCCAAAACTAGTGAATCTACGGGCTATTGAGGATTCTATAAAGGACAGCAAAAGCTGACCATTTCATGTATCACTGGCGTTCGATCGGTCCAGAAGTTTCTGACTACACTTGTCTCAATGGTCCAACAGTTAACAGCTAATAGTCACTAGCCTGGGATGCGATGAGTCTAGAACACCAAGAGCTTCCTCTTTCTTCGCAGAATTCATCAAGCTGCTAATGATTGGGATTCTAAGTGCATCGATTTTAGAAGTTCATAGTATATACTATATATAGTTTCATATATTGAGCATGGATCCTTTACAACCCAGCCTGGCTGCCTGGCTATATGTGCGAGGTCACCGATGACTTCATCATAGCTGGAGATAGCTCAGGTTGGGCAACCTGCCAGCCTCTGACAGTTGACAGATCAGAAGCTCAGGCTGTACTAAACACATCCTATCACCCCACCTATCAGAAGGCAAACGGCTTCAACAAGATGCTAGATCAAGCATTCCTTGCCAAGAATCCCCTGACCACCAGGCAGCAGTGTGCACCTTGCAAAGTCCAAGTTCTGGAGTCAAGGTCATATTTAACCAACCCATACCAACCCTATGCCCTCTCCTGGAGCATCTCCATTTCTGGCTTGTACCCTCCTTGGCCACTTGGGATCATCGCCTGTCCTTCTCGTCCCATCAGTACATCTCAAGATCAAGCGACGCGTGCGACGCGTCACGAACTTCTGCAAAGACGTCAGTGTTCCACGTTTCTCCGAGCAATGTCCTGCCTGGAGATGTTGAACACGAGGAGAATCACTCAAAGCGACCTTTTCTGTGGGTCTGAGCCAGAGATGTGGGAAGATCTCAGGCGTTCGCTTGATTTGAACAACGGAGTATCACATCACATAGCTTTTGAGCCTCTAGGGTATCAAAATGCTTCAACGGAGAGAATTCAGGACGTGATGAAATCTCAAAGCCGGGGTCATCCATGTGTCCACCTGGTCAAACCACTTCGCATATGTTTTCCACCCGTCACCACGCTCTGGGCGAGGCTTGATGCGGCTTTGGTCACGGTCCTCAGGAGAAATCTTCAAGGATGTCAAGGCGATCGACACCTTTAAGGGAGCGATGACCCGGCCGACCTTCATTGTCTTTTCATTCTTTCGAAACACCAAATGTAAGCCTCTTCTCAGGGATACATTGAGATTATGGGTTCAATACATATATATATATATTGGCTTGGTTAATGTCAAACTAGAGGAATGGTCTTCCGAAGCAATTGGTTGTCCTTCAACCGTCTCTCCTATGAGAGTGAGCCCAGGAGTTCCCTGTGGCCAGCAATACCAGCAATACCTTGGAAAGTTTCAGCCACAGAAGTGCCCTCCGCTTTCCTTTTTTGAGTCTGAAGGCTGCGACAGTCACGAGCAAAGTGTTTGTGCATCAGACATGCTCAGAAGCCAAAGGTTTGCTCACCTTCATAAGCATGAACACTGGTAGATAGAGGAAAATCCTCCCACCAGGTCATATATCACTGCTGATGCAAGTGACAAACACTGGGTTGCGAATTCAGGGAATTCTCAAAGTTTTTATCTGGGAATACTCCCATTGATTGCAATATATTGTAATTAGTCTATTTTTCCTTTGTAGGTGGGCTTTCTTTTAGAACCAACACCGTTTTTTTGCTGGGAAAATGAAGGGCGAGGATGTTCTAGAGACGTATTCCATCCTAGGCAGACGTATCCCACAGGATCCGGTCTGGACGTCGCTAGCCTCGCCCAGTCTGGAGGTCGCCACCAGATATGTCAAGTCTCTACTGCTTTGTGGTGAGTATGTCTTTACAGGCGACTATGGTGGCTTGGCGCAGCAACCGGGGAAAGTGAGCAACTGAAAGCTTTCACCGAAGCTGATCTGGGGTTGTTCGGTAAATGGTGGACCTGTCCCTTGCGGCACAATTCTTGCGTGTGGATTCAGGCTTACCAGGAGTTTGGTTCCTAACTATATCAACCACAACCATCCACAGCTAGAAAAGATGGGACACCAATGCATGGATGCCCCATGAGTTGAGAGTTGAGAGTCGAATCTCCACAGTTATGCAACTATAATGATGACACACAAGCAAACTTGTGAGGGGACCCCGGGGCAAGACTCGCTTGCACCCGGGGGCGCTTCTACTTGGCTGAAAAGATCGCAGTGTTTTTCTGTGTCACGGTCCTTCTTGGAGCTTCCAGCGTTGAACATCATAGAGTGCAACGCTGGAGGCCCTTGGAGCACCTGAAAGTGAGGGGCAGGTGTCCAGAACCGGTGGCCCTATGGCTATGATCCAGACACTGGAGTCATATATTCAAGATCTTGGATTCCGTAATCTCTCCATGTGAGGATAGGTCCAATTTCTGGGATGAACATCCAAGCAATCGGGGCGAGAGAGTGAGAGTGGTCACTATGTTGCTTGGAATTCGAGGGGTCAGGTCTCGGTGTTGACCTATTTGCCATGTTTGGCATGGCTTCAGTTTGGACATCCTTGATTTTTGGAGACGCCTCGGCCAAACCAAGCCATTGGTGAACCAAATCGGTTTGGCATGCCAAACTGAAGCCACTTTGGAATGGGACCTCGTGGGTTTTGGAGACTGAGGCAACTTGGTTCAGCAGTGGCACTTGGCCACTGGAGAGTTGAAGGCCGGACGGACAGGTCTGGGAGCGCCACGCTCCAGTGGTCGTGTCTCAACTTTTCTCGTGTCGCAGATGGAAGGTTTACAGCAGTTGTCTTCCTCTATATAACTCATCCCCTTTGTCAACTCAATCAGTCACCCGCCAAAACCGTGGGGGAAGTTTCACTTTCTCATTCCCAAAGCTTTTCTCCCCCAACACTGATGGTACAATGCTCTGCACGGTCCTGGCCAGGCTCAGTTTAGAGGCCACAAAGCTGGGGTCATTTGCTTAGCTTTACAAGGCCCAGGGCGCGAAAAGGGCGGGGTGAGTGGTGCATCCATGCTCAATACGGTAGACATTTGGCTTGATCGAGTTGGTGTGTGAGATAAGAGATGATATAGGGAACTGAACATACCCTCATGCTTCAGATCATGACTTGCCCATGTCACACGCAATTGTATGTCAGAGGCTTATAGTGGTCCCCCAATAAGATAGAATTCTTAGTGGATCTACTGTTCAAGACGTCGAGATTTTATGAGATTTTCCTATCTCTTTGGGGTACCGGACTGATGGGATGATGGGCCCCGGTCGGTGCCGAACGCGCGCCGCGGCACTCGGGGGCGGTTCAACCGCCAGGAGATCACCTGGTGGCCGGTGGTGGCGATGGCCGAGTCTTGCTCTTCGACCGTTCCAAGGCGACGCCGAACGAGGAGGGCCTGGCGGTCTCGGAGGCGGTGGCCTGGCTGAAGTGGGGAGGAGGGACTGGATGGGGAGGGTTTGCAGGATGGAGACCTGTGTTTGAGATCTCAGGGTGGGTGGTGAAAGTCTCTTTGGTCACGGGTAGTCCTTGCTTGAGCAACCCGAGATCAGGTTCTTTTTTTGGACGAAGCAGAGCCCTCGAGGGCTCTGTAGGAAGGCCGCAAAGGTGAAGAAACAGCAACGGGGCGATCGATGGACCCTTTGGAAGAGTGTGTTTGTTTGTGAGGAATCCGCAGATGGCCACAAATTGGAGTGTATGGAGATGCCACCCACATTTTTACTGCTTGTCCATGACCACAGGGTGTGTGCTTGTTCTTCGTGATTTCAATTTGATTGCATGAGCCTGGTGTCCACTTCATTGTGACTCAAGACTCATCATCTGTCTCTGGACAGAACATCAACCAAGGTGGAGTGCATCTACAAGGCCGGCAGAGCCGAGTGTCTCACTCCGGTGACCCAAAGTGACACATTGAAGTCGAAAGCAAACAGATTCCAGTCCCAGCCGCAACACCCTAGCCCATCCCGACCCAAGCTACCTTTCCGTTTGTAAAACCATGGATCCCGACCCTACCAGCATCCCGTGCTTGGCCGTTTCGGCAACGTCATTGCCCACCGGCCGGTGAAAAAAACGGAAGGCCCGTCCGAGATCGGAGGCCCAAGGCTTTGTTTGCAGCCTGGAGATCTGTGAGGACCGACTCCTAGTCCCAGACCGCGACGAGGACAAGGTGGCCTGCCCAGCTGTCGTGTGGTGACCGGACCTGGACCCGAAAACACTCCGGGGACACGGGGACGGGCCGGGGTGACGGGTGCTGCACCAGTGAGCAGGAAAAGATGGGCTCGTGCCGGGGTGCATCGTGGCGGTAGAATGGCAACTGTGATAGATTATGTCGTCCTTTGGCCTCGATGATTTGGCTGGAAAAGATGGGCTTCCCTGAAGAGTCACTCGCATCCTCCCCTCATGCGCAGGTCAATGTGCTTCAACGAGCTTGTTCCAATACCCTTCGATTCAGTGGTGATTCTCTTTCAGTGTCTGGAATTTCTCGGAGCATCCCTTGAACTTGGGCGACGAAGCTTTTTTGCAAATCCACATGAGTTTTCCCTTGTATAGAACCTACTTTGCGAGGATCCGTGGTTTCTTTAGTTCTTTTAGTGTGAGACCTGCCTTTGAATTGAATCTCTGGCCTGCACCTGCTTCCACGACCATAACCCACATTTTGCATTCATGGCAGCAAGTCAGGTGCCATTTTTGGCTGAACTAAGAAAGCAACTCAAGAACTACATAGCCCAAGAGGCAACTCTTCCCCAACTCTTCTCGAATGTAACCTCTTCCTCTTTCAACACGTGGTCTAATGAGTCTAATGCTTTGCAACTGCATGCTGCTATCAGATTCAAAGACGACGTAGCTATACTGATACTGGAATTTAACTGGACATGAGGTGTTTTACTGGAGGATGTCTCCGCCCAACCTGGCCTTTTTTATACCCGCAGGCGTCCCCAACAGATGCTAACGACCTAGCCAGCACCCCCCAAAATCAATGTGCCTGAGCGGAATCATAAGTCATATCTTTCAACTAAAAGCGCACTTTTACAACTCTCCTGCTGAAAGCAATGGCAGCGAACATTCGCCAGACTCCACCTTACACGGCAGACACCAACATACACCTAAACCTTCAAAATAACACCATCCATGAGCTTTTCTATATCTGGGGCTGTCACTAGTATATTAGAGCTTTCGTTTATCACGTTTTGTTTCTTTCCTTGTTGGGTGACCGTTTCTTGCTAGGTTGCCAGCATCCGACTCTTCTCCAACACGGGCGAGTTGGTGCCCGACAACATCCGCGATGTGAGGAGTGGATGCTGGGAGATGAGCGAAGATCCAATCAGACAGAACCGGCATCCGTTCGCTCCACTGGAGGTGTTTTTCACGTTCACCGAAGGATCCGAAGGGGGCATCAGATCAACTCGGTTCTTCTCCAGGTAGTCTTGACTGGACACATCAAGCAGTCAAGCCCAGACTCGAACACCCCAAGTGACTAGCCAGGACCTACAAGTGCTCCAAGCCTGTGGTGCAAGCCACAACTGCTGGGAAAGACATTGTCCTAGCTCTTTGTCGCGACTTCACAGTGTCTTGGCACCAGATTGCCGGAAGACAGGTACTCTCAACTGGAAGAGGAAGATTGTCTCAATCTGTTCTAAGAGGTGTGACCCATGTCATGTTGTTCCTTTTCTGGGGATGCAAATTTGTGAATCAGATCATGAAGTAGATGTTTCCAGATGATCTCCTTTCAACCTTCAAGTGTCCCAAGAGGTTTGCAGTTTGGAGCATTAAATATGTATGGCGTAAAATGCGACAAAACAATTTATGGCTTACTGAAACACATGCATGAGAGTTACACCATCTATTGGACACCCTAGTGACCTTTGTTATGTGATCGGCTGGCTTTGTGTCGGGCATTAGCAGCAGCAGCCCAGTGTAGTGTGCGCGTTGAAAGACCGTCTTATGAAGATCTTTTTGTGGTGCCCCAGTGCAGTGCTAAATGCGCCATGCGCGGTGTGTACACCCAAAGACTCCAGCAGCAGTGTGAAGTAGCTGGGCCTACCGGGCTGACAGCACCACCGTGACCGTAGTCACCGTCTCGCACTTGAGGTGAAGAAGTTTGCAGCTGGTTCACGGCAGCTGTTGATGAGCATCAAAGTCACCCCAACGGCCGAGGACTCGAAGAAATGGCCGTTTCACGGCCGAGTCTGAGATATGGAACGACCTGCAACCGTTTGATGGGTGAAACGACATGAAACTGGATGACTGCGACATACGCTTGGTGGAAGGATGTGAAAGCATCATTCAGCCCGGGCTTTCGTTTTTTCTTCAAACTGGCCGGGCCATGCACCTTTCTCGCAGGACGCCAAAACCCCGTATGTCTTTAAAGTTGAAGGCGACAGGCGGGGCCTTGACATGGAAAGCGGGGCTGAAGACAGTTGGGCTGAGCTGTTTTGCAAAGGGTCAAGCAACAACAAGCAACATCGACTAGACCTACATACTTGCTTACTTGCTATACATGCCCATATTTGCCCATGATCTGAAGCAGTCCTCGTGAAGCTTCATTGCTCGCGTCGCTCAATCTTTTGTGCGACCCAGTATCAATATCAGATATAATATAAGATACTTTTGAGCCCATCCCACCATGCTGGCTCAGGCTCTATGTGGGCTATTTGAACCATGGCAACTTGGTTTCTTGATAAGTGTCCATTGCAAGTTTTGCATGTGCACCACAGAAGAAGACCAAAACAAATCTTACAACACCCATTTGGGCTGGCCAGGTGCATTGGAAAGATAGATTTTCTTGGCCCCCTTGCTGGTCTGAGAGTCATCCCTGCGAAGTCTTGTGTTGAAAAGAAGATCCCCAGGATGCATTTAGCTTTTGTGCTGGATTCGCGAGCCACATGGGGCAGCCACATGATGTATGTCAAAGCTAGATGGCGAGACAATTGATGCCCAGAGTTATGGATGGTACTCACTTTCACTGGTATGTGCCCGAGATCTTTCCCTTTTCCTTTCTGCAGTTTTCTGTTCCAGTTGGTTCTATATGTCATTGAACATGTAACCCACTTATCATACAGACATGTGGCTTTTCAGAGTAACCTCGAACAACCTCCCTGTATCACAAGGAAAACCGCTCCAGAGGGCGATATCCTCAAATGTACAGGCCCTGCCTGACCTCAACAAGGGGGGAATTCTGCGGCCAGATCACTTTTAATTCTGAACGTGCTGCTGGCATACCGATGACAGGCCGAAGGTTTCCCCCAAGCAGGGGATATTTTGAAGGACTACATTAAGAACTTTTCCGGCTCCGCTCAACAGTCCACCTTGAATCTAGGGATATTGTGGAACATAGACCTCTCGGCTTTAAACTAGTAGTAACAAGAAGCTATTAGTAACAAGTGCCACGCTAGTAGTAACAAGTGCCTTACTAGTAGTAACAAGAAGTCATTCCGTTTCTCTCTCGGCTTTAAGGTGCTTTTTTGAACTTTCTTCCGGCTTTCCACCACACGCTGGCCACCAAAGTGGGTTGTGGCCAAGCACTCTCCCTGTCTCCCTGTGGCCTGGGTCAGGTGAGATTGCTGCCTTCTCACTTCAAGATGGAAAACGGCAAGCCGCCAAAGGCTTCCTTGGACACAGAGGCCGCGACCTGTCTGACCACCGGAAAACGCTTGGACATGGGAGCATAGACACCTGGTTTGCACGGTGGGTTGAATGTGCACGGTTTACAAGTTCCTCGTCGCCGGCCATTGGTTGACTGTGCAGTCATTTTTAGGGCATTTTAGGGTCAGCTTTTTGAATCTCCCTGGTCTTTCTCAGTGCGCGCTCGTGGCATACATGTGGGAAATAGACCTTGGGATCTTGAAATGCCCTGCAAGTGTACCTATGGACTCCATCAGATTTTCCTGTTTGTTTCACCATCCAACCACTATGTTTACTCCATTATTGTTTAAACCAGAGCATTATCCTAAGACCCTGTGAGACCCTATCAGAGCTAGTTGTGATGAAACTCTGAAGTCATCGCTTTCATTGGCCGAGTTCCTGCCACTCAAGTGCATTCATTGACGTTTGTGCCCGGCTTTGCGGAGTGCTCTATGGCTGTTGGTGCGCCGAATCAAAGGCAAAACGGTGATATTATGTGATAAGCGTTTGGCCATGTTTGGCCAGGAAACGAGATAGATCAATCACCCTGCATGGAGACCCATGGTGGTGGCCAGGCTCCGTCAATGGCTTCTGTAGCGGCTAGGCCGAGGCGGGCAGGGTGGACCTGCTTCGACCCGAAAGACGACAACGGGTGGACCTGCTTGAGTCTGCATTTCCACCCTTGAAACCTGGAGAGACCCAATCTTTGGAAGATACATGAAGATACATGGGACATCGTGGGTCCACCATCAACAGGACGTCGTGCCACTTTCCCTGTCCGCAAGCATGCTCAGCCTCCGTTCCAGGCGTCCTTTGATTTCCGCGTCGTGCTGTAAGTCGGGCAATTCTCCTGGAAAAACGGCGTGCAAATCTCCTGGGGCAGAAGGATTGGAAGATATCTAAATGGACAGTTTGTGCGATCGACTAGCTGGTGCTCAGGGAGATAAGGAGCTGGGGGTATCCAGTCCTTCCCCATTAAACAGGGAGCCAAACTCGGAGCGATGCCGGGAGTTCCCCAATCCCGAGAGCTCGTCAAATGCTTTGATTTTCCCAACTTTGATCTGTTTCTTTTCTGATCAAGTATATTTCCCCCAGCTCAAGTATACTCATGTCTCCAGGTGTGAGTGCTTGAGTAGCATGCGAGTTCCAAACTTTCACGAGCACGTCTTGACTTGATCTACACAGCAGCGGATTCTTCTGATACCATCGTGCGCAGCTGATTCGGCTTATCACAGCAACAAGATACAAGACGTGAGGTGTGAACATGACCTTCGAGCTGGTCGAGATCTTTTGTTGGACTAGGTATGACTAGGTATTTATCTCATCATATTCACATATTTTCACACTAATTAATTCGTGTACTAGACACTTGTCTCCGACAGCAGACAGAAGCACGTATTGCCTCTGAAACTTGCACGTCGCAAGCTGGAGTAAGGGATTTCACCAATCCATCGACTCCCTAAACGGGAGCTGTGCCTGTCAAGGCGAAGGCACAGGCTGCAAGTGTCACAGGTTGTCAACGTGCTTGGCACCTTGCCTAACAACAGGATTCTTTGTGCAACTCTTTCTCAAGACTGTGGAGATTTTGATACGATCATGCAAAGAATCTGAGCGGTCTGCCAAATCAGCCTCTAGTTTTCTTATCTCCCTAGGCCCTAGCACATCAACTGGAGGTAGATGAAAAGAAGGTCTCCATGCGGCTTGCTGGTGCGGGTCCTGTCCAGCGATTCCTGAGTCGTGATCAAGGAAAGCATGTGTTCCCACTGTCCTGCGCTTGTCGCAGTGGGCGGTTCATGATGGATCCAGCACTGCTGGAACGCGCGGCAGAGTTGGGCAATGCTGAGGCCGGGCGAGCTCTTTTTTCCTTCGGTGTTGGTGTCATGTGAGCTTGCGAATGCTTGCGAAACAAGACGGCAACCTACCTCAGAATGAAACACGACCAGCAAATTGCCGTTTCGGTGTCCATCATTCTCCTATACCTTCTGCTTGGCGCAGTCGCGCCGGTTGGGCTTCCACAGGCACAGTATGCCCTTGGTGCTGCCCTGCTCACGGGCCACGGAAGGCCAAAGGACCCAGCAGTGTGGTGGAAGGCCAAAGTCCTTGGGAGGTGCTGACTGATTGGTCATATATTTTATATATATATATATACGATTTTTGATATTTGCTGCCATACCACAGCTTTTTTTCATGGTCCATACCAGTGAGGAGTGCGTTCCGTTCGGAACTGTATGATATGTACCACTTCGGTGACCGAAGAACGAACGTCGAACCAACCTCCGGGTGCGGAGCATCGGAGCGACGCGGAGCGCCGCACGAGCTCCTCCAGGACCTCTCTCGTGCTGTGGAGCTCTGCCGCCTCGCAGCCAAGCAAAACCATGCGGCGGCCCCAGTGCAACTTGGGCGTCCTCTACGCCCAGGCCGGCGGGAAATGGCGTGTGTGGCCTGCAAAAACGAGAGCGAGCAAACAAAAGGACGTTGTTCTGAAGGGCTTGGCCCGGCATTTTAAGGATTTTTAGATGGGCCCAGACCCTAGGCCCTAGATCATGAATCTGGGCCACCCAAAAAGAAACAACTGCACGATATCTAGGAAGGGCCTAAAGGATGTTTTATGTCCCATCGGAGCTTTTGATTTTCACCCTGCAGGACCACCACAGCATGTTTTTCATGTTTTGCCCCTGAGAGCGATCGTGCTGCTGGGTTTCTCTCCGGCGACGGTTCGTGACCCGTTTCATTGGTTGATCGGGATAAAAGATAGCAGATAGCCGGCATGAAGATGAATTCAATCAGCCAAATGGAAAAACACCTGTCTGCAAAATCCTGTGGGTTGCCAGGAATACAACTATCAAATGATCATCTATCCCATGTTGCTACAATCATCCAATTGAGAAGAATATGGGATGGTTTAACACCCAACCAGACAATGCATTTCTGTGCATGAGATCTATTCAGCGGTTTCGTTTGCTGATTCATCAGCAACCGATTCAGCCTCTATTGACGCTGACACAACCTTCAGCCGCAGGGGCTTGGTGTCGAACAAGACTACGAGAGGGCCAGGAGCTTCTATGATTCTTGGTTCGACCATCGGCCCTTGATGCCGATCGACAGGGATCCTTCCAGGGATGGCCTTCCTTCCAGGTGACCCTGCCCTAGGCTTGTTACCAAATTCGCAGCGTGGGAGGCGCAAGATGATATTGAGTAGTAAGTAGTTGGCTGCATCAGGTGACCTCCACTGAATCTCACCGCCCACCGTGAGTTGATGGGGTTTTCCAAAGCTTTTCCACCCTTGCCCGGCTGGGCCAAGGAGAGTTGTATTGGTGTCGATTTCCCAGCAACGGGGAGAAGGGGAAGGCACATTCTTTGTGGCTCACAAGATTTGACCCACCAACTTCACGATCCAAGTTTGCTCTGTCCCATCACCCAACCTCCATTTTGTCCCATCACCTCGTGGCGGGAAGTCAGCGGGAGTGGTGCGTGAAAAAAACATGTCAACTTGGCAGTGTGTTTTCGTCGGTGGCTTCCGATGGTGCAACATGGCTGCTGGGGCGATTTGCTTGGCTTTCACAGGCACATCCTAGAGTCATTTCGCAGGAAAACAAAAGACACAAAGAGAAACTTTTGGCCCAAGATGCAAATTCTACTCATATTGTTCTCCCGCTTGTGGCAATGTCTTCTGCAGGATTTATTCATTCAGTCCTTCTGGGAAGTGATGGGAGCGCTGTTACTTGCGGAAGCAAACATTTTTGGACAATGCAACATTCCACCTGTGAAAGAGGGAATGTGCTACACTCAAGTTTCTGCAGGAGGTGGTCATTCAGTGCTTCTGCGAAGTGATGGGAACGCTGTTGCTTGCGG
>CAXIVM010001335.1:0-21954 GCA_964035705.1 Porites rus | reverse complement strand
GTTAGGGGACGCGGGTTAGGGTCACGGGATCATCATTGTCTTTCGGGACGGGATGCGGGATACGGGTTTAGGGATGGGATTTCGCGGGATTTGTCCATTTTTCCACGTTTTTGTCATTTTTTGCTATTTTTGATGACGTTGGGCTCTCGGGGGCGCGAGATCAGCGTGACATTGCAAAAATACGAGGAAATCACTGCAGTAACGATGCTAAATACGTGCGACCCGGTCAGAAAATTCAAAATTATACAAGGGTTTTGAGCTAACGTGGCTTTTTCGCCAGGGTTGATGTTAGGGTTAGGGTTTGGACTCGAGCGTGACCTTGCAAAAAATAATAAATACGAGGAAATCACTGCAGTAACGATGCTAAATACGTGCGACCCGGTCAGAAAATGCAAAATTATACAAGGGTCTTGAGCTAACGTGGCTTTTTCGCTAGGGTTGATGTTAGGGTTGGTACAGAAGGGTGGTTTTGATAAAACACCAACCAACCCTTCAAGGGTTTTCGGTGGAAATTTCAACCCTTGCCTAATTTCAACTAAAAACGTCGCAAAAGTGTGGGAATGATGCAAAAAACGTTAGAAAACAAGCTTTTCGGAAGCTCACCTTGCCCTGCAGCGCTCGTTTACTCCGTCCTGGCGTCTTGAGCAGGCGAAAAATCAGCAAAATTCAGTCTTAACAGGTTGGCACGATGCGTCGGCCATGTTTTTTTGCACTGAACAGAGCGGGACTGGGCGACTGGCGCCGTATTGTGACGTTGAGTGACGTATCAGCCGAGGGAAGGTTCAAGAATATGGCGGGATTGCGGGATTGTAAATAAAATATTGGCCGTGTTTGGAGCAAAGTTTGCGCCGCCTGGTGGTGGAAGGACATCATTAAGTCCGGAAACCCGCAAGTCAACAGCATCCCTCGAAGAACTGAGGGATGTTCTGAGCCTTGTAAAGCACAACAGCGCTGTTTGGGCGCTCGTAGTGAAGGTTGTGCATCAAGTTCAGATCGATCCAGGCGGCAAGTCTAAGGCAGGTTTCTTGTCGAGAACTATGTCAGCGTGAGTTTTGCGGCCTGCCCTTGCCTGCCGGCTTGACGTAGTTGCCGAGAAGCGACCTGCTTTTAGACTTATAATATTTTCTTGCTTTTGGGGGGCCGGGGTTTCCCTGTCGAAAAATATTGGGTGGCTCATGAATAATTCATGAGGTGACAAAAGGCCGTATTTCGGGGCTTGCCGTCAGCCGCTGCGTGACAGCAGGCCCGAGGCAAGTAGGACAGGAAGGAGAAAGCCTCGTTTGACCCGATTTTTGGGACTCGCTTGGCCCAGGAAAGCGTCGATTTAATTTGAGCGAGCTGGCCAACAAAGTGACCATCGATCTTGGGAAAACTAGAAGTGCAGGCACGCGCGATCTTCTGTTGACTTAGAGGGTTGTTGTAGCGTTTGCGACGATGAAAGGATTGTAGAAGTCAAGTGGGACAGTGCTTTACTTAGAGCGAAGGGCGCTGACAGGGAAAAACCGGGCAAAGTGTAGCGGCCGCCATGTTTTTTTTTTTTTTTGGCCGTTCCGGAACCGGACTGGACTCTGGGCCGGATACATGGGATCGACGGCCAAAAGGCTGTCACAGAAGTAGTTTTCCCAACTAACCCTTGACCCTAACCGCAAGCAAACTTGACTCGAAGCTAACCCTATGACCGCGGGTTAGCCGCGGCTTGGTCGCGGGTCAGGGTCGCGGGATACGGGTTAGGGTTGCGGGATGAGCCTTAACTTTGCTGTTTTGGGGATTTTGGGCGCGCGATGCGGGTTAGGGTTAGGGGACGCGGGTTAGGGTCACGGGATCATCATTGTCTTTCGGGACGGGATGCGGGATACGGGTTTAGGGATGGGATTTCGCGGGATTTGTCCATTTTTCCACGTTTTTGTCATTTTTTGCTATTTTTGATGACGTTGGGCTCTCGGGGCGCGAGATCAGCGTGACATTGCAAAAATACGAGGAAATCACTGCAGTAACGATGCTAAATACGTGCGACCCGGTCAGAAAATTCAAAATTATACAAGGGTTTTGAGCTAACGTGGCTTTTTCGCCAGGGTTGATGTTAGGGTTAGGGTTTGGACTCGAGCGTGACCTTGCAAAAAATAATAAATACGAGGAAATCACTGCAGTAACGATGCTAAATACGTGCGACCCGGTCAGAAAATGCAAAATTATACAAGGGTCTTGAGCTAACGTGGCTTTTTCGCTAGGGTTGATGTTAGGGTTGGTACAGAAGGGTGGTTTTGATAAAACACCAACCAACCCTTCAAGGGTTTTCGGTGGAAATTTCAACCCTTGCCTAATTTCAACTAAAAACGTCGCAAAAGTGTGGGAATGATGCAAAAAACGTTAGAAAACAAGCTTTTCGGAAGCTCACCTTGCCCTGCAGCGCTCGTTTACTCCGTCCTGGCGTCTTGAGCAGGCGAAAAATCAGCAAAATTCAGTCTTAACAGGTTGGCACGATGCGTCGGCCATGTTTTTTTGCACTGAACAGAGCGGGACTGGGCGACTGGCGCCGTATTGTGACGTTGAGTGACGTATCAGCCGAGGGAAGGTTCAAGAATATGGCGGGATTGCGGGATTGTAAATAAAATATTGGCCGTGTTTGGAGCAAAGTTTGCGCCGCCTGGTGGTGGAAGGACATCATTAAGTCCGGAAACCCGCAAGTCAACAGCATCCCTCGAAGAACTGAGGGATGTTCTGAGCCTTGTAAAGCACAACAGCGCTGTTTGGGCGCTCGTAGTGAAGGTTGTGCATCAAGTTCAGATCGATCCAGGCGGCAAGTCTAAGGCAGGTTTCTTGTCGAGAACTATGTCAGCGTGAGTTTTGCGGCCTGCCCTTGCCTGCCGGCTTGACGTAGTTGCCGAGAAGCGACCTGCTTTTAGACTTATAATATTTTCTTGCTTTTGGGGGGCCGGGGTTTCCCTGTCGAAAAATATTGGGTGGCTCATGAATAATTCATGAGGTGACAAAAGGCCGTATTTCGGGGCTTGCCGTCAGCCGCTGCGTGACAGCAGGCCCGAGGCAAGTAGGACAGGAAGGAGAAAGCCTCGTTTGACCCGATTTTTGGGACTCGCTTGGCCCAGGAAAGCGTCGATTTAATTTGAGCGAGCTGGCCAACAAAGTGACCATCGATCTTGGGAAAACTAGAAGTGCAGGCACGCGCGATCTTCTGTTGACTTAGAGGGTTGTTGTAGCGTTTGCGACGATGAAAGGATTGTAGAAGTCAAGTGGGACAGTGCTTTACTTAGAGCGAAGGGCGCTGACAGGGAAAAACCGGGCAAAGTGTAGCGGCCGCCATGTTTTTTTTTTTTTTGGCCGTTCCGGAACCGGACTGGACTCTGGGCCGGATACATGGGATCGACGGCCAAAAGGCTGTCACAGAAGTAGTTTTCCCAACTAACCCTTGACCCTAACCGCAAGCAAACTTGACTCGAAGCTAACCCTATGACCGCGGGTTAGCCGCGGCTTGGTCGCGGGTCAGGGTCGCGGGATACGGGTTAGGGTTGCGGGATGAGCCTTAACTTTGCTGTTTTGGGGATTTTGGGCGCGCGATGCGGGTTAGGGTTAGGGGACGCGGGTTAGGGTCACGGGATCATCATTGTCTTTCGGGGACGGGATGCGGGATACGGGTTTAGGGATGGGATTTCGCGGGATTTGTCCATTTTTCCACGTTTTTGTCATTTTTTGCTATTTTTGATGACGTTGGGCTCTCGGGGCGCGAGATCAGCGTGACATTGCAAAAATACGAGGAAATCACTGCAGTAACGATGCTAAATACGTGCGACCCGGTCAGAAAATTCAAAATTATACAAGGGTTTTGAGCTAACGTGGCTTTTTCGCCAGGGTTGATGTTAGGGTTAGGGTTTGGACTCGAGCGTGACCTTGCAAAAAATAATAAATACGAGGAAATCACTGCAGTAACGATGCTAAATACGTGCGACCCGGTCAGAAAATGCAAAATTATACAAGGGTCTTGAGCTAACGTGGCTTTTTCGCTAGGGTTGATGTTAGGGTTGGTACAGAAGGGTGGTTTTGATAAAACACCAACCAACCCTTCAAGGGTTTTCGGTGGAAATTTCAACCCTTGCCTAATTTCAACTAAAAACGTCGCAAAAGTGTGGGAATGATGCAAAAAACGTTAGAAAACAAGCTTTTCGGAAGCTCACCTTGCCCTGCAGCGCTCGTTTACTCCGTCCTGGCGTCTTGAGCAGGCGAAAAATCAGCAAAATTCAGTCTTAACAGGTTGGCACGATGCGTCGGCCATGTTTTTTTGCACTGAACAGAGCGGGACTGGGCGACTGGCGCCGTATTGTGACGTTGAGTGACGTATCAGCCGAGGGAAGGTTCAAGAATATGGCGGGATTGCGGGATTGTAAATAAAATATTGGCCGTGTTTGGAGCAAAGTTTGCGCCGCCTGGTGGTGGAAGGACATCATTAAGTCCGGAAACCCGCAAGTCAACAGCATCCCTCGAAGAACTGAGGGATGTTCTGAGCCTTGTAAAGCACAACAGCGCTGTTTGGGCGCTCGTAGTGAAGGTTGTGCATCAAGTTCAGATCGATCCAGGCGGCAAGTCTAAGGCAGGTTTCTTGTCGAGAACTATGTCAGCGTGAGTTTTGCGGCCTGCCCTTGCCTGCCGGCTTGACGTAGTTGCCGAGAAGCGACCTGCTTTTAGACTTATAATATTTTCTTGCTTTTGGGGGGCCGGGGTTTCCCTGTCGAAAAATATTGGGTGGCTCATGAATAATTCATGAGGTGACAAAAGGCCGTATTTCGGGGCTTGCCGTCAGCCGCTGCGTGACAGCAGGCCCGAGGCAAGTAGGACAGGAAGGAGAAAGCCTCGTTTGACCCGATTTTTGGGACTCGCTTGGCCCAGGAAAGCGTCGATTTAATTTGAGCGAGCTGGCCAACAAAGTGACCATCGATCTTGGGAAAACTAGAAGTGCAGGCACGCGCGATCTTCTGTTGACTTAGAGGGTTGTTGTAGCGTTTGCGACGATGAAAGGATTGTAGAAGTCAAGTGGGACAGTGCTTTACTTAGAGCGAAGGGCGCTGACAGGGAAAAACCGGGCAAAGTGTAGCGGCCGCCATGTTTTTTTTTTTTTTTGGCCGTTCCGGAACCGGACTGGACTCTGGGCCGGATACATGGGATCGACGGCCAAAAGGCTGTCACAGAAGTAGTTTTCCCAACTAACCCTTGACCCTAACCGCAAGCAAACTTGACTCGAAGCTAACCCTATGACCGCGGGTTAGCCGCGGCTTGGTCGCGGGTCAGGGTCGCGGGATACGGGTTAGGGTTGCGGGATGAGCCTTAACTTTGCTGTTTTGGGGATTTTGGGCGCGCGATGCGGGTTAGGGTTAGGGGACGCGGGTTAGGGTCACGGGATCATCATTGTCTTTCGGGACGGGATGCGGGATACGGGTTTAGGGATGGGATTTCGCGGGATTTGTCCATTTTTCCACGTTTTTGTCATTTTTTGCTATTTTTGATGACGTTGGGCTCTCGGGGCGCGAGATCAGCGTGACATTGCAAAAATACGAGGAAATCACTGCAGTAACGATGCTAAATACGTGCGACCCGGTCAGAAAATTCAAAATTATACAAGGGTTTTGAGCTAACGTGGCTTTTTCGCCAGGGTTGATGTTAGGGTTAGGGTTTGGACTCGAGCGTGACCTTGCAAAAAATAATAAATACGAGGAAATCACTGCAGTAACGATGCTAAATACGTGCGACCCGGTCAGAAAATGCAAAATTATACAAGGGTCTTGAGCTAACGTGGCTTTTTCGCTAGGGTTGATGTTAGGGTTGGTACAGAAGGGTGGTTTTGATAAAACACCAACCAACCCTTCAAGGGTTTTCGGTGGAAATTTCAACCCTTGCCTAATTTCAACTAAAAACGTCGCAAAAGTGTGGGAATGATGCAAAAAACGTTAGAAAACAAGCTTTTCGGAAGCTCACCTTGCCCTGCAGCGCTCGTTTACTCCGTCCTGGCGTCTTGAGCAGGCGAAAAATCAGCAAAATTCAGTCTTAACAGGTTGGCACGATGCGTCGGCCATGTTTTTTTGCACTGAACAGAGCGGGACTGGGCGACTGGCGCCGTATTGTGACGTTGAGTGACGTATCAGCCGAGGGAAGGTTCAAGAATATGGCGGGATTGCGGGATTGTAAATAAAATATTGGCCGTGTTTGGAGCAAAGTTTGCGCCGCCTGGTGGTGGAAGGACATCATTAAGTCCGGAAACCCGCAAGTCAACAGCATCCCTCGAAGAACTGAGGGATGTTCTGAGCCTTGTAAAGCACAACAGCGCTGTTTGGGCGCTCGTAGTGAAGGTTGTGCATCAAGTTCAGATCGATCCAGGCGGCAAGTCTAAGGCAGGTTTCTTGTCGAGAACTATGTCAGCGTGAGTTTTGCGGCCTGCCCTTGCCTGCCGGCTTGACGTAGTTGCCGAGAAGCGACCTGCTTTTAGACTTATAATATTTTCTTGCTTTTGGGGGGCCGGGGTTTCCCTGTCGAAAAATATTGGGTGGCTCATGAATAATTCATGAGGTGACAAAAGGCCGTATTTCGGGGCTTGCCGTCAGCCGCTGCGTGACAGCAGGCCCGAGGCAAGTAGGACAGGAAGGAGAAAGCCTCGTTTGACCCGATTTTTGGGACTCGCTTGGCCCAGGAAAGCGTCGATTTAATTTGAGCGAGCTGGCCAACAAAGTGACCATCGATCTTGGGAAAACTAGAAGTGCAGGCACGCGCGATCTTCTGTTGACTTAGAGGGTTGTTGTAGCGTTTGCGACGATGAAAGGATTGTAGAAGTCAAGTGGGACAGTGCTTTACTTAGAGCGAAGGGCGCTGACAGGGAAAAACCGGGCAAAGTGTAGCGGCCGCCATGTTTTTTTTTTTTTTTGGCCGTTCCGGAACCGGACTGGACTCTGGGCCGGATACATGGGATCGACGGCCAAAAGGCTGTCACAGAAGTAGTTTTCCCAACTAACCCTTGACCCTAACCGCAAGCAAACTTGACTCGAAGCTAACCCTATGACCGCGGGTTAGCCGCGGCTTGGTCGCGGGTCAGGGTCGCGGGATACGGGTTAGGGTTGCGGGATGAGCCTTAACTTTGCTGTTTTGGGGATTTTGGGCGCGCGATGCGGGTTAGGGTTAGGGGACGCGGGTTAGGGTCACGGGATCATCATTGTCTTTCGGGACGGGATGCGGGATACGGGTTTAGGGATGGGATTTCGCGGGATTTGTCCATTTTTCCACGTTTTTGTCATTTTTTGCTATTTTTGATGACGTTGGGCTCTCGGGGCGCGAGATCAGCGTGACATTGCAAAAATACGAGGAAATCACTGCAGTAACGATGCTAAATACGTGCGACCCGGTCAGAAAATTCAAAATTATACAAGGGTTTTGAGCTAACGTGGCTTTTTCGCCAGGGTTGATGTTAGGGTTAGGGTTTGGACTCGAGCGTGACCTTGCAAAAAATAATAAATACGAGGAAATCACTGCAGTAACGATGCTAAATACGTGCGACCCGGTCAGAAAATGCAAAATTATACAAGGGTCTTGAGCTAACGTGGCTTTTTCGCTAGGGTTGATGTTAGGGTTGGTACAGAAGGGTGGTTTTGATAAAACACCAACCAACCCTTCAAGGGTTTTCGGTGGAAATTTCAACCCTTGCCTAATTTCAACTAAAAACGTCGCAAAAGTGTGGGAATGATGCAAAAAACGTTAGAAAACAAGCTTTTCGGAAGCTCACCTTGCCCTGCAGCGCTCGTTTACTCCGTCCTGGCGTCTTGAGCAGGCGAAAAATCAGCAAAATTCAGTCTTAACAGGTTGGCACGATGCGTCGGCCATGTTTTTTTGCACTGAACAGAGCGGGACTGGGCGACTGGCGCCGTATTGTGACGTTGAGTGACGTATCAGCCGAGGGAAGGTTCAAGAATATGGCGGGATTGCGGGATTGTAAATAAAATATTGGCCGTGTTTGGAGCAAAGTTTGCGCCGCCTGGTGGTGGAAGGACATCATTAAGTCCGGAAACCCGCAAGTCAACAGCATCCCTCGAAGAACTGAGGGATGTTCTGAGCCTTGTAAAGCACAACAGCGCTGTTTGGGCGCTCGTAGTGAAGGTTGTGCATCAAGTTCAGATCGATCCAGGCGGCAAGTCTAAGGCAGGTTTCTTGTCGAGAACTATGTCAGCGTGAGTTTTGCGGCCTGCCCTTGCCTGCCGGCTTGACGTAGTTGCCGAGAAGCGACCTGCTTTTAGACTTATAATATTTTCTTGCTTTTGGGGGGCCGGGGTTTCCCTGTCGAAAAATATTGGGTGGCTCATGAATAATTCATGAGGTGACAAAAGGCCGTATTTCGGGGCTTGCCGTCAGCCGCTGCGTGACAGCAGGCCCGAGGCAAGTAGGACAGGAAGGAGAAAGCCTCGTTTGACCCGATTTTTGGGACTCGCTTGGCCCAGGAAAGCGTCGATTTAATTTGAGCGAGCTGGCCAACAAAGTGACCATCGATCTTGGGAAAACTAGAAGTGCAGGCACGCGCGATCTTCTGTTGACTTAGAGGGTTGTTGTAGCGTTTGCGACGATGAAAGGATTGTAGAAGTCAAGTGGGACAGTGCTTTACTTAGAGCGAAGGGCGCTGACAGGGAAAAACCGGGCAAAGTGTAGCGGCCGCCATGTTTTTTTTTTTTTTTGGCCGTTCCGGAACCGGACTGGACTCTGGGCCGGATACATGGGATCGACGGCCAAAAGGCTGTCACAGAAGTAGTTTTCCCAACTAACCCTTGACCCTAACCGCAAGCAAACTTGACTCGAAGCTAACCCTATGACCGCGGGTTAGCCGCGGCTTGGTCGCGGGTCAGGGTCGCGGGATACGGGTTAGGGTTGCGGGATGAGCCTTAACTTTGCTGTTTTGGGGATTTTGGGCGCGCGATGCGGGTTAGGGTTAGGGGACGCGGGTTAGGGTCACGGGATCATCATTGTCTTTCGGGACGGGATGCGGGATACGGGTTTAGGGATGGGATTTCGCGGGATTTGTCCATTTTTCCACGTTTTTGTCATTTTTTGCTATTTTTGATGACGTTGGGCTCTCGGGGCGCGAGATCAGCGTGACATTGCAAAAATACGAGGAAATCACTGCAGTAACGATGCTAAATACGTGCGACCCGGTCAGAAAATTCAAAATTATACAAGGGTTTTGAGCTAACGTGGCTTTTTCGCCAGGGTTGATGTTAGGGTTAGGGTTTGGACTCGAGCGTGACCTTGCAAAAAATAATAAATACGAGGAAATCACTGCAGTAACGATGCTAAATACGTGCGACCCGGTCAGAAAATGCAAAATTATACAAGGGTCTTGAGCTAACGTGGCTTTTTCGCTAGGGTTGATGTTAGGGTTGGTACAGAAGGGTGGTTTTGATAAAACACCAACCAACCCTTCAAGGGTTTTCGGTGGAAATTTCAACCCTTGCCTAATTTCAACTAAAAACGTCGCAAAAGTGTGGGAATGATGCAAAAAACGTTAGAAAACAAGCTTTTCGGAAGCTCACCTTGCCCTGCAGCGCTCGTTTACTCCGTCCTGGCGTCTTGAGCAGGCGAAAAATCAGCAAAATTCAGTCTTAACAGGTTGGCACGATGCGTCGGCCATGTTTTTTTGCACTGAACAGAGCGGGACTGGGCGACTGGCGCCGTATTGTGACGTTGAGTGACGTATCAGCCGAGGGAAGGTTCAAGAATATGGCGGGATTGCGGGATTGTAAATAAAATATTGGCCGTGTTTGGAGCAAAGTTTGCGCCGCCTGGTGGTGGAAGGACATCATTAAGTCCGGAAACCCGCAAGTCAACAGCATCCCTCGAAGAACTGAGGGATGTTCTGAGCCTTGTAAAGCACAACAGCGCTGTTTGGGCGCTCGTAGTGAAGGTTGTGCATCAAGTTCAGATCGATCCAGGCGGCAAGTCTAAGGCAGGTTTCTTGTCGAGAACTATGTCAGCGTGAGTTTTGCGGCCTGCCCTTGCCTGCCGGCTTGACGTAGTTGCCGAGAAGCGACCTGCTTTTAGACTTATAATATTTTCTTGCTTTTGGGGGGCCGGGGTTTCCCTGTCGAAAAATATTGGGTGGCTCATGAATAATTCATGAGGTGACAAAAGGCCGTATTTCGGGGCTTGCCGTCAGCCGCTGCGTGACAGCAGGCCCGAGGCAAGTAGGACAGGAAGGAGAAAGCCTCGTTTGACCCGATTTTTGGGACTCGCTTGGCCCAGGAAAGCGTCGATTTAATTTGAGCGAGCTGGCCAACAAAGTGACCATCGATCTTGGGAAAACTAGAAGTGCAGGCACGCGCGATCTTCTGTTGACTTAGAGGGTTGTTGTAGCGTTTGCGACGATGAAAGGATTGTAGAAGTCAAGTGGGACAGTGCTTTACTTAGAGCGAAGGGCGCTGACAGGGAAAAACCGGGCAAAGTGTAGCGGCCGCCATGTTTTTTTTTTTTTTTGGCCGTTCCGGAACCGGACTGGACTCTGGGCCGGATACATGGGATCGACGGCCAAAAGGCTGTCACAGAAGTAGTTTTCCCAACTAACCCTTGACCCTAACCGCAAGCAAACTTGACTCGAAGCTAACCCTATGACCGCGGGTTAGCCGCGGCTTGGTCGCGGGTCAGGGTCGCGGGATACGGGTTAGGGTTGCGGGATGAGCCTTAACTTTGCTGTTTTGGGGATTTTGGGCGCGCGATGCGGGTTAGGGTTAGGGGACGCGGGTTAGGGTCACGGGATCATCATTGTCTTTCGGGACGGGATGCGGGATACGGGTTTAGGGATGGGATTTCGCGGGATTTGTCCATTTTTCCACGTTTTTGTCATTTTTTGCTATTTTTGATGACGTTGGGCTCTCGGGGCGCGAGATCAGCGTGACATTGCAAAAATACGAGGAAATCACTGCAGTAACGATGCTAAATACGTGCGACCCGGTCAGAAAATTCAAAATTATACAAGGGTTTTGAGCTAACGTGGCTTTTTCGCCAGGGTTGATGTTAGGGTTAGGGTTTGGACTCGAGCGTGACCTTGCAAAAAATAATAAATACGAGGAAATCACTGCAGTAACGATGCTAAATACGTGCGACCCGGTCAGAAAATGCAAAATTATACAAGGGTCTTGAGCTAACGTGGCTTTTTCGCTAGGGTTGATGTTAGGGTTGGTACAGAAGGGTGGTTTTGATAAAACACCAACCAACCCTTCAAGGGTTTTCGGTGGAAATTTCAACCCTTGCCTAATTTCAACTAAAAACGTCGCAAAAGTGTGGGAATGATGCAAAAAACGTTAGAAAACAAGCTTTTCGGAAGCTCACCTTGCCCTGCAGCGCTCGTTTACTCCGTCCTGGCGTCTTGAGCAGGCGAAAAATCAGCAAAATTCAGTCTTAACAGGTTGGCACGATGCGTCGGCCATGTTTTTTTGCACTGAACAGAGCGGGACTGGGCGACTGGCGCCGTATTGTGACGTTGAGTGACGTATCAGCCGAGGGAAGGTTCAAGAATATGGCGGGATTGCGGGATTGTAAATAAAATATTGGCCGTGTTTGGAGCAAAGTTTGCGCCGCCTGGTGGTGGAAGGACATCATTAAGTCCGGAAACCCGCAAGTCAACAGCATCCCTCGAAGAACTGAGGGATGTTCTGAGCCTTGTAAAGCACAACAGCGCTGTTTGGGCGCTCGTAGTGAAGGTTGTGCATCAAGTTCAGATCGATCCAGGCGGCAAGTCTAAGGCAGGTTTCTTGTCGAGAACTATGTCAGCGTGAGTTTTGCGGCCTGCCCTTGCCTGCCGGCTTGACGTAGTTGCCGAGAAGCGACCTGCTTTTAGACTTATAATATTTTCTTGCTTTTGGGGGGCCGGGGTTTCCCTGTCGAAAAATATTGGGTGGCTCATGAATAATTCATGAGGTGACAAAAGGCCGTATTTCGGGGCTTGCCGTCAGCCGCTGCGTGACAGCAGGCCCGAGGCAAGTAGGACAGGAAGGAGAAAGCCTCGTTTGACCCGATTTTTGGGACTCGCTTGGCCCAGGAAAGCGTCGATTTAATTTGAGCGAGCTGGCCAACAAAGTGACCATCGATCTTGGGAAAACTAGAAGTGCAGGCACGCGCGATCTTCTGTTGACTTAGAGGGTTGTTGTAGCGTTTGCGACGATGAAAGGATTGTAGAAGTCAAGTGGGACAGTACTTTACTTAGAGCGAAGGGCGCTGACAGGGAAAAACCGGGCAAAGTGTAGCGGCCGCCATGTTTTTTTTTTTTTTTGGCCGTTCCGGAACCGGACTGGACTCTGGGCCGGATACATGGGATCGACGGCCAAAAGGCTGTCACAGAAGTAGTTTTCCCAACTAACCCTTGACCCTAACCGCAAGCAAACTTGACTCGAAGCTAACCCTATGACCGCGGGTTAGCCGCGGCTTGGTCGCGGGTCAGGGTCGCGGGATACGGGTTAGGGTTGCGGGATGAGCCTTAACTTTGCTGTTTTGGGGATTTTGGGCGCGCGATGCGGGTTAGGGTTAGGGGACGCGGGTTAGGGTCACGGGATCATCATTGTCTTTCGGGACGGGATGCGGGATACGGGTTTAGGGATGGGATTTCGCGGGATTTGTCCATTTTTCCACGTTTTTGTCATTTTTTGCTATTTTTGATGACGTTGGGCTCTCGGGGCGCGAGATCAGCGTGACATTGCAAAAATACGAGGAAATCACTGCAGTAACGATGCTAAATACGTGCGACCCGGTCAGAAAATTCAAAATTATACAAGGGTTTTGAGCTAACGTGGCTTTTTCGCCAGGGTTGATGTTAGGGTTAGGGTTTGGACTCGAGCGTGACCTTGCAAAAAATAATAAATACGAGGAAATCACTGCAGTAACGATGCTAAATACGTGCGACCCGGTCAGAAAATGCAAAATTATACAAGGGTCTTGAGCTAACGTGGCTTTTTCGCTAGGGTTGATGTTAGGGTTGGTACAGAAGGGTGGTTTTGATAAAACACCAACCAACCCTTCAAGGGTTTTCGGTGGAAATTTCAACCCTTGCCTAATTTCAACTAAAAACGTCGCAAAAGTGTGGGAATGATGCAAAAAACGTTAGAAAACAAGCTTTTCGGAAGCTCACCTTGCCCTGCAGCGCTCGTTTACTCCGTCCTGGCGTCTTGAGCAGGCGAAAAATCAGCAAAATTCAGTCTTAACAGGTTGGCACGATGCGTCGGCCATGTTTTTTTGCACTGAACAGAGCGGGACTGGGCGACTGGCGCCGTATTGTGACGTTGAGTGACGTATCAGCCGAGGGAAGGTTCAAGAATATGGCGGGATTGCGGGATTGTAAATAAAATATTGGCCGTGTTTGGAGCAAAGTTTGCGCCGCCTGGTGGTGGAAGGACATCATTAAGTCCGGAAACCCGCAAGTCAACAGCATCCCTCGAAGAACTGAGGGATGTTCTGAGCCTTGTAAAGCACAACAGCGCTGTTTGGGCGCTCGTAGTGAAGGTTGTGCATCAAGTTCAGATCGATCCAGGCGGCAAGTCTAAGGCAGGTTTCTTGTCGAGAACTATGTCAGCGTGAGTTTTGCGGCCTGCCCTTGCCTGCCGGCTTGACGTAGTTGCCGAGAAGCGACCTGCTTTTAGACTTATAATATTTTCTTGCTTTTGGGGGGCCGGGGTTTCCCTGTCGAAAAATATTGGGTGGCTCATGAATAATTCATGAGGTGACAAAAGGCCGTATTTCGGGGCTTGCCGTCAGCCGCTGCGTGACAGCAGGCCCGAGGCAAGTAGGACAGGAAGGAGAAAGCCTCGTTTGACCCGATTTTTGGGACTCGCTTGGCCCAGGAAAGCGTCGATTTAATTTGAGCGAGCTGGCCAACAAAGTGACCATCGATCTTGGGAAAACTAGAAGTGCAGGCACGCGCGATCTTCTGTTGACTTAGAGGGTTGTTGTAGCGTTTGCGACGATGAAAGGATTGTAGAAGTCAAGTGGGACAGTGCTTTACTTAGAGCGAAGGGCGCTGACAGGGAAAAACCGGGCAAAGTGTAGCGGCCGCCATGTTTTTTTTTTTTTTTGGCCGTTCCGGAACCGGACTGGACTCTGGGCCGGATACATGGGATCGACGGCCAAAAGGCTGTCACAGAAGTAGTTTTCCCAACTAACCCTTGACCCTAACCGCAAGCAAACTTGACTCGAAGCTAACCCTATGACCGCGGGTTAGCCGCGGCTTGGTCGCGGGTCAGGGTCGCGGGATACGGGTTAGGGTTGCGGGATGAGCCTTAACTTTGCTGTTTTGGGGATTTTGGGCACGCGATGCGGGTTAGGGTTAGGGGACGCGGGTTAGGGTCACGGGATCATCATTGTCTTTCGGGACGGGATGCGGGATACGGGTTTAGGGATGGGATTTCGCGGGATTTGTCCATTTTTCCACGTTTTTGTCATTTTTTGCTATTTTTGATGACGTTGGGCTCTCGGGGCGCGAGATCAGCGTGACATTGCAAAAATACGAGGAAATCACTGCAGTAACGATGCTAAATACGTGCGACCCGGTCAGAAAATTCAAAATTATACAAGGGTTTTGAGCTAACGTGGCTTTTTCGCCAGGGTTGATGTTAGGGTTAGGGTTTGGACTCGAGCGTGACCTTGCAAAAAATAATAAATACGAGGAAATCACTGCAGTAACGATGCTAAATACGTGCGACCCGGTCAGAAAATGCAAAATTATACAAGGGTCTTGAGCTAACGTGGCTTTTTCGCTAGGGTTGATGTTAGGGTTGGTACAGAAGGGTGGTTTTGATAAAACACCAACCAACCCTTCAAGGGTTTTCGGTGGAAATTTCAACCCTTGCCTAATTTCAACTAAAAACGTCGCAAAAGTGTGGGAATGATGCAAAAAACGTTAGAAAACAAGCTTTTCGGAAGCTCACCTTGCCCTGCAGCGCTCGTTTACTCCGTCCTGGCGTCTTGAGCAGGCGAAAAATCAGCAAAATTCAGTCTTAACAGGTTGGCACGATGCGTCGGCCATGTTTTTTTGCACTGAACAGAGCGGGACTGGGCGACTGGCGCCGTATTGTGACGTTGAGTGACGTATCAGCCGAGGGAAGGTTCAAGAATATGGCGGGATTGCGGGATTGTAAATAAAATATTGGCCGTGTTTGGAGCAAAGTTTGCGCCGCCTGGTGGTGGAAGGACATCATTAAGTCCGGAAACCCGCAAGTCAACAGCATCCCTCGAAGAACTGAGGGATGTTCTGAGCCTTGTAAAGCACAACAGCGCTGTTTGGGCGCTCGTAGTGAAGGTTGTGCATCAAGTTCAGATCGATCCAGGCGGCAAGTCTAAGGCAGGTTTCTTGTCGAGAACTATGTCAGCGTGAGTTTTGCGGCCTGCCCTTGCCTGCCGGCTTGACGTAGTTGCCGAGAAGCGACCTGCTTTTAGACTTATAATATTTTCTTGCTTTTGGGGGGCCGGGGTTTCCCTGTCGAAAAATATTGGGTGGCTCATGAATAATTCATGAGGTGACAAAAGGCCGTATTTCGGGGCTTGCCGTCAGCCGCTGCGTGACAGCAGGCCCGAGGCAAGTAGGACAGGAAGGAGAAAGCCTCGTTTGACCCGATTTTTGGGACTCGCTTGGCCCAGGAAAGCGTCGATTTAATTTGAGCGAGCTGGCCAACAAAGTGACCATCGATCTTGGGAAAACTAGAAGTGCAGGCACGCGCGATCTTCTGTTGACTTAGAGGGTTGTTGTAGCGTTTGCGACGATGAAAGGATTGTAGAAGTCAAGTGGGACAGTGCTTTACTTAGAGCGAAGGGCGCTGACAGGGAAAAACCGGGCAAAGTGTAGCGGCCGCCATGTTTTTTTTTTTTTTTGGCCGTTCCGGAACCGGACTGGACTCTGGGCCGGATACATGGGATCGACGGCCAAAAGGCTGTCACAGAAGTAGTTTTCCCAACTAACCCTTGACCCTAACCGCAAGCAAACTTGACTCGAAGCTAACCCTATGACCGCGGGTTAGCCGCGGCTTGGTCGCGGGTCAGGGTCGCGGGATACGGGTTAGGGTTGCGGGATGAGCCTTAACTTTGCTGTTTTGGGGATTTTGGGCGCGCGATGCGGGTTAGGGTTAGGGGACGCGGGTTAGGGTCACGGGATCATCATTGTCTTTCGGGACGGGATGCGGGATACGGGTTTAGGGATGGGATTTCGCGGGATTTGTCCATTTTTCCACGTTTTTGTCATTTTTTGCTATTTTTGATGACGTTGGGCTCTCGGGGCGCGAGATCAGCGTGACATTGCAAAAATACGAGGAAATCACTGCAGTAACGATGCTAAATACGTGCGACCCGGTCAGAAAATTCAAAATTATACAAGGGTTTTGAGCTAACGTGGCTTTTTCGCCAGGGTTGATGTTAGGGTTAGGGTTTGGACTCGAGCGTGACCTTGCAAAAAATAATAAATACGAGGAAATCACTGCAGTAACGATGCTAAATACGTGCGACCCGGTCAGAAAATGCAAAATTATACAAGGGTCTTGAGCTAACGTGGCTTTTTCGCTAGGGTTGATGTTAGGGTTGGTACAGAAGGGTGGTTTTGATAAAACACCAACCAACCCTTCAAGGGTTTTCGGTGGAAATTTCAACCCTTGCCTAATTTCAACTAAAAACGTCGCAAAAGTGTGGGAATGATGCAAAAAACGTTAGAAAACAAGCTTTTCGGAAGCTCACCTTGCCCTGCAGCGCTCGTTTACTCCGTCCTGGCGTCTTGAGCAGGCGAAAAATCAGCAAAATTCAGTCTTAACAGGTTGGCACGATGCGTCGGCCATGTTTTTTTGCACTGAACAGAGCGGGACTGGGCGACTGGCGCCGTATTGTGACGTTGAGTGACGTATCAGCCGAGGGAAGGTTCAAGAATATGGCGGGATTGCGGGATTGTAAATAAAATATTGGCCGTGTTTGGAGCAAAGTTTGCGCCGCCTGGTGGTGGAAGGACATCATTAAGTCCGGAAACCCGCAAGTCAACAGCATCCCTCGAAGAACTGAGGGATGTTCTGAGCCTTGTAAAGCACAACAGCGCTGTTTGGGCGCTCGTAGTGAAGGTTGTGCATCAAGTTCAGATCGATCCAGGCGGCAAGTCTAAGGCAGGTTTCTTGTCGAGAACTATGTCAGCGTGAGTTTTGCGGCCTGCCCTTGCCTGCCGGCTTGACGTAGTTGCCGAGAAGCGACCTGCTTTTAGACTTATAATATTTTCTTGCTTTTGGGGGGCCGGGGTTTCCCTGTCGAAAAATATTGGGTGGCTCATGAATAATTCATGAGGTGACAAAAGGCCGTATTTCGGGGCTTGCCGTCAGCCGCTGCGTGACAGCAGGCCCGAGGCAAGTAGGACAGGAAGGAGAAAGCCTCGTTTGACCCGATTTTTGGGACTCGCTTGGCCCAGGAAAGCGTCGATTTAATTTGAGCGAGCTGGCCAACAAAGTGACCATCGATCTTGGGAAAACTAGAAGTGCAGGCACGCGCGATCTTCTGTTGACTTAGAGGGTTGTTGTAGCGTTTGCGACGATGAAAGGATTGTAGAAGTCAAGTGGGACAGTGCTTTACTTAGAGCGAAGGGCGCTGACAGGGAAAAACCGGGCAAAGTGTAGCGGCCGCCATGTTTTTTTTTTTTTTTGGCCGTTCCGGAACCGGACTGGACTCTGGGCCGGATACATGGGATCGACGGCCAAAAGGCTGTCACAGAAGTAGTTTTCCCAACTAACCCTTGACCCTAACCGCAAGCAAACTTGACTCGAAGCTAACCCTATGACCGCGGGTTAGCCGCGGCTTGGTCGCGGGTCAGGGTCGCGGGATACGGGTTAGGGTTGCGGGATGAGCCTTAACTTTGCTGTTTTGGGGATTTTGGGCGCGCGATGCGGGTTAGGGTTAGGGGACGCGGGTTAGGGTCACGGGATCATCATTGTCTTTCGGGACGGGATGCGGGATACGGGTTTAGGGATGGGATTTCGCGGGATTTGTCCATTTTTCCACGTTTTTGTCATTTTTTGCTATTTTTGATGACGTTGGGCTCTCGGGGCGCGAGATCAGCGTGACATTGCAAAAATACGAGGAAATCACTGCAGTAACGATGCTAAATACGTGCGACCCGGTCAGAAAATTCAAAATTATACAAGGGTTTTGAGCTAACGTGGCTTTTTCGCCAGGGTTGATGTTAGGGTTAGGGTTTGGACTCGAGCGTGACCTTGCAAAAAATAATAAATACGAGGAAATCACTGCAGTAACGATGCTAAATACGTGCGACCCGGTCAGAAAATGCAAAATTATACAAGGGTCTTGAGCTAACGTGGCTTTTTCGCTAGGGTTGATGTTAGGGTTGGTACAGAAGGGTGGTTTTGATAAAACACCAACCAACCCTTCAAGGGTTTTCGGTGGAAATTTCAACCCTTGCCTAATTTCAACTAAAAACGTCGCAAAAGTGTGGGAATGATGCAAAAAACGTTAGAAAACAAGCTTTTCGGAAGCTCACCTTGCCCTGCAGCGCTCGTTTACTCCGTCCTGGCGTCTTGAGCAGGCGAAAAATCAGCAAAATTCAGTCTTAACAGGTTGGCACGATGCGTCGGCCATGTTTTTTTGCACTGAACAGAGCGGGACTGGGCGACTGGCGCCGTATTGTGACGTTGAGTGACGTATCAGCCGAGGGAAGGTTCAAGAATATGGCGGGATTGCGGGATTGTAAATAAAATATTGGCCGTGTTTGGAGCAAAGTTTGCGCCGCCTGGTGGTGGAAGGACATCATTAAGTCCGGAAACCCGCAAGTCAACAGCATCCCTCGAAGAACTGAGGGATGTTCTGAGCCTTGTAAAGCACAACAGCGCTGTTTGGGCGCTCGTAGTGAAGGTTGTGCATCAAGTTCAGATCGATCCAGGCGGCAAGTCTAAGGCAGGTTTCTTGTCGAGAACTATGTCAGCGTGAGTTTTGCGGCCTGCCCTTGCCTGCCGGCTTGACGTAGTTGCCGAGAAGCGACCTGCTTTTAGACTTATAATATTTTCTTGCTTTTGGGGGGCCGGGGTTTCCCTGTCGAAAAATATTGGGTGGCTCATGAATAATTCATGAGGTGACAAAAGGCCGTATTTCGGGGCTTGCCGTCAGCCGCTGCGTGACAGCAGGCCCGAGGCAAGTAGGACAGGAAGGAGAAAGCCTCGTTTGACCCGATTTTTGGGACTCGCTTGGCCCAGGAAAGCGTCGATTTAATTTGAGCGAGCTGGCCAACAAAGTGACCATCGATCTTGGGAAAACTAGAAGTGCAGGCACGCGCGATCTTCTGTTGACTTAGAGGGTTGTTGTAGCGTTTGCGACGATGAAAGGATTGTAGAAGTCAAGTGGGACAGTGCTTTACTTAGAGCGAAGGGCGCTGACAGGGAAAAACCGGGCAAAGTGTAGCGGCCGCCATGTTTTTTTTTTTTTTTTGGCCGTTCCGGAACCGGACTGGACTCTGGGCCGGATACATGGGATCGACGGCCAAAAGGCTGTCACAGAAGTAGTTTTCCCAACTAACCCTTGACCCTAACCGCAAGCAAACTTGACTCGAAGCTAACCCTATGACCGCGGGTTAGCCGCGGCTTGGTCGCGGGTCAGGGTCGCGGGATACGGGTTAGGGTTGCGGGATGAGCCTTAACTTTGCTGTTTTGGGGATTTTGGGCGCGCGATGCGGGTTAGGGTTAGGGGACGCGGGTTAGGGTCACGGGATCATCATTGTCTTTCGGGACGGGATGCGGGATACGGGTTTAGGGATGGGATTTCGCGGGATTTGTCCATTTTTCCACGTTTTTGTCATTTTTTGCTATTTTTGATGACGTTGGGCTCTCGGGGCGCGAGATCAGCGTGACATTGCAAAAATACGAGGAAATCACTGCAGTAACGATGCTAAATACGTGCGACCCGGTCAGAAAATTCAAAATTATACAAGGGTTTTGAGCTAACGTGGCTTTTTCGCCAGGGTTGATGTTAGGGTTAGGGTTTGGACTCGAGCGTGACCTTGCAAAAAATAATAAATACGAGGAAATCACTGCAGTAACGATGCTAAATACGTGCGACCCGGTCAGAAAATGCAAAATTATACAAGGGTCTTGAGCTAACGTGGCTTTTTCGCTAGGGTTGATGTTAGGGTTGGTACAGAAGGGTGGTTTTGATAAAACACCAACCAACCCTTCAAGGGTTTTCGGTGGAAATTTCAACCCTTGCCTAATTTCAACTAAAAACGTCGCAAAAGTGTGGGAATGATGCAAAAAACGTTAGAAAACAAGCTTTTCGGAAGCTCACCTTGCCCTGCAGCGCTCGTTTACTCCGTCCTGGCGTCTTGAGCAGGCGAAAAATCAGCAAAATTCAGTCTTAACAGGTTGGCACGATGCGTCGGCCATGTTTTTTTGCACTGAACAGAGCGGGACTGGGCGACTGGCGCCGTATTGTGACGTTGAGTGACGTATCAGCCGAGGGAAGGTTCAAGAATATGGCGGGATTGCGGGATTGTAAATAAAATATTGGCCGTGTTTGGAGCAAAGTTTGCGCCGCCTGGTGGTGGAAGGACATCATTAAGTCCGGAAACCCGCAAGTCAACAGCATCCCTCGAAGAACTGAGGGATGTTCTGAGCCTTGTAAAGCACAACAGCGCTGTTTGGGCGCTCGTAGTGAAGGTTGTGCATCAAGTTCAGATCGATCCAGGCGGCAAGTCTAAGGCAGGTTTCTTGTCGAGAACTATGTCAGCGTGAGTTTTGCGGCCTGCCCTTGCCTGCCGGCTTGACGTAGTTGCCGAGAAGCGACCTGCTTTTAGACTTATAATATTTTCTTGCTTTTGGGGGGCCGGGGTTTCCCTGTCGAAAAATATTGGGTGGCTCATGAATAATTCATGAGGTGACAAAAGGCCGTATTTCGGGGCTTGCCGTCAGCCGCTGCGTGACAGCAGGCCCGAGGCAAGTAGGACAGGAAGGAGAAAGCCTCGTTTGACCCGATTTTTGGGACTCGCTTGGCCCAGGAAAGCGTCGATTTAATTTGAGCGAGCTGGCCAACAAAGTGACCATCGATCTTGGGAAAACTAGAAGTGCAGGCACGCGCGATCTTCTGTTGACTTAGAGGGTTGTTGTAGCGTTTGCGACGATGAAAGGATTGTAGAAGTCAAGTGGGACAGTGCTTTACTTAGAGCGAAGGGCGCTGACAGGGAAAAACCGGGCAAAGTGTAGCGGCCGCCATGTTTTTTTTTTTTTTTGGCCGTTCCGGAACCGGACTGGACTCTGGGCCGGATACATGGGATCGACGGCCAAAAGGCTGTCACAGAAGTAGTTTTCCCAACTAACCCTTGACCCTAACCGCAAGCAAACTTGACTCGAAGCTAACCCTATGACCGCGGGTTAGCCGCGGCTTGGTCGCGGGTCAGGGTCGCGGGATACGGGTTAGGGTTGCGGGATGAGCCTTAACTTTGCTGTTTTGGGGATTTTGGGCGCGCGATGCGGGTTAGGGTTAGGGGACGCGGGTTAGGGTCACGGGATCATCATTGTCTTTCGGGACGGGATGCGGGATACGGGTTTAGGGATGGGATTTCGCGGGATTTGTCCATTTTTCCACGTTTTTGTCATTTTTTGCTATTTTGATGACGTTGGGCTCTCGGGGCGCGAGATCAGCGTGACATTGCAAAAATACGAGGAAATCACTGCAGTAACGATGCTAAATACGTGCGACCCGGTCAGAAAATTCAAAATTATACAAGGGTTTTGAGCTAACGTGGCTTTTTCGCCAGGGTTGATGTTAGGGTTAGGGTTTGGACTCGAGCGTGACCTTGCAAAAAATAATAAATACGAGGAAATCACTGCAGTAACGATGCTAAATACGTGCGACCCGGTCAGAAAATGCAAAATTATACAAGGGTCTTGAGCTAACGTGGCTTTTTCGCTAGGGTTGATGTTAGGG